>OVAY01000191.1:0-80519 GCA_900406395.1 Kernera saxatilis | reverse complement strand
CTCTTATGCTTTGGTTTACTAGCTTCCCATGTTCCTATCATTACCCCCCTCGCTAAGACAGCTTGTCCTCAAGCTGCAATGAGAAAGCTGCTGCAAACACACGTGTTTCTGCAAAACCAGAGAGATGAACCAACTGTAATTGTTGTGGCTTTTCTTCGTTTAGCAGCAGTCTGGTTCAGCAGTTTCGTCCTTCTCCAACAATGCCATACAGAAAAATATAGTCTCCTGTCCACATTTGCAATGTACGAGTTGATAAAACTCCGGCTATAGATTCTTAAATGTGCTTGAACTTGTAACTTCATCCACGTTCTGTCTTTTGACACTAAGTGCAACTCAATTCCCGTAGTTGATGCTTTTTCAAAATGCAGCAGAACAGGAGTATCTCGAGCATAAACCATGTGAAATGGATTGTCATCCATAAATCTTAACCCCAAACAGCATATAACTGTGCCACCAATTGCACTAAAACTCCAATAATTTTCCTTACCTACGTGGACTTGTTTCCTGGACAGGCTTTCTCCTCTTCCACCATGAGTAACCCCCCTGACAGGAACATGCAGGTTTTGTCCTCTGACATGGTGCAAAACAAGGTAGCCCACTACATATGTCTTCACTGTCCAGATTTCTGAAACAACAAGATTATCCCATTCATAAAACCAGTGCTGTTGCATTCCCAAATTCGTAGTGGACCACTCAACATCTGTTGGCAAACTAGCTCTGTACAGCAAAGTAGGTATTCGCCTTCCTTCCCAAAACCAGAATGACAAACTAGTGTGAAACAACAACTTTCCAATCTTCATTCTATAACCTTTCTGCACTTTGTGTCCCTGTTTGATTTCTTCCAGCATATCTTGTATGCCATGATTTGCATTAATTCCCTTTACAACACTTAACCATCTCTCCTTCTTCAATGGTTTGCCAAAGATGATCAGCCCACTTGCATACCTATTGTATTGAAACTTAAATTTCCCCCTATAAGTGAGTTTATTCAGCTTGATTTCTGTCTTGTCTCCCGTTATGGCCTTGAGTTTGTACTTGAATCTCCATGACTTTGGAATTTTACTCTGCTTCTTTTGTTGATTCTCTCTTCTTCCTTTCAAGAGCATATTATCGAACAGTTGATATTCACACTGTGTAGTCTTGATACTAGTTGATTTCTCAAAAATCTCAGCCACTTCCAAGAAATCTAAAGCATGAAATTGCTCTCCTTGGTGAACAAACCAAACATCAATGCCAAAATGAGAGTTTAAATCGTCAAAGAAAAATCCCGTTTGTGATTGTGATCGATCTTTCTCCAAGAACAGAGATGAGAAATCATCTAAGACATCCAGTGACTCATTGCAAAATCCTAGCAAATTCTCGCGGCGGCTAGGTTCTAGGTTAGGGATCGATACCTGAAATTCCTGTAGTGCTTGATGTGGAGTCGATTCCTTCTCCTGACAAACTTCGCTCTCGTGAATTGACAATTCCGCTTCGAGTGATTGCATCGCCTCATTCTCTTTCTCCCGGTTCGATTCTGTTTCAATAGATTCCTTTGCACAAATGAATTCTGCGTCCTGAACCAATTCGCTTGAATCAACTTGTCTCGGATCCTTCGTCTCTAGCTTCGATGCACCATTCTTCAAATAATCGAGCAACGCATCAGCTCTGGCTTCAAATTTAAATGTGAGATTGGAATCTGGAATCTCATTCTCCTGCTGTAACGGCATCATCGAAGCTTTGGTGCCGCCAAGATCAGCGATTAAATCGTTCAACATCGCCATCCTTTTTGTGAAGACATCGTCATCCCAATACCTTTGTGACATCGTCGCTCGCGATTTCTCGATCAAAATCGCTAAGATACAGAGGTCGTCTTCGTCGGAGAATCACGCAACGCTTGATTCTGATTTGTCGTCTACAGGTTGAAACAACGCGATTTCTCGATCCTAAGCTCACGACGCACCAATTTGATAAGAACACAAACACTTTATTGCTTATCACCAACCAATTACACTCAATCAAGCCCTAGAGACATCCTCTCTAGATCTCTTGATCACCATTAACAAACCATATATTTGTTAAGAACTCTCTAATACATGCATAATCCTCTCTCTTCCTCTCTACTGCTATTTATACTTTCTAAGACCTCTATCTGAAAGACTCTTCCTGAAATAAAAGTTCCTCTTATGCTTTGGTTTACTAGCTTCCCATGTTCCTATCAGAGACACTATGAGCTCCTTGTGCAAGATATCAACAGCATAGAGAACGGCCATGTTCCATTCCCAAACTACAAGACTAGTGGAGGCTGCACCAATGACAGGCTGATTCAGGAGGAAAAGAGGTATAATCGTCTTAATATGCGAATTAAGAATACAAAACAAGCCAAACAAAGCTACCAATTTGATAATCTACTCTTTTCATAATATAAGCAACGTCTTTAAATATTCCATTTTATGTAAGCAGGATGAGAAACATGAGGCTGCAGTGAATTGAAAAAACAAAATAGGAGAATAAAAGAGGATACATCGATCGATTCGTCTCTCAAAAATCCATGTCAATGGAGAATTTGTTGTTTATTTTCCTATACCCCAAAAGCTTAGACGCTACTAAGTTACTAACAATGGAGGAATACCCAATTTGAAATCATTCAAGCTGTGTTAAGGTTCTTTGTAATGAAAAGTCCAACGTCATAATAAATCATTGTTGTAGTATTAATGGTAACTATTACGGAAAAAAAAAAACAATACTGGCGAGAATGTCGGGTAAATTGTAATTTAGTCGTTCTTTTTCTGTTAGTAATGCGGAATGTATATTTCTGGATAAATCAGTGATTGACACGTGTGAGATTTAAGGTGTGCAGGAACTCTTAACGGTAAAAAGTTTTAGAGAATTTTCGAAAGATTGTAATTTTGACCGTTGAGATCCATTTTCACGAATTGATTAGATCTCCACCGTCAATTACCAAAGCCTCTGCTATAAATAAAGCGCAAGCGAGGATTGTTGACGAAGTTTCTGGTTTCGCGAATTAGATTTGTAATTTTAGGGTTTGGTTCCTAAATTGCGATGGCGGCTTTCTTACGGAGTCTAATTGGGTTGTCTCGAGCGACGATCGTTATCAGGGGGTTCCGGCTTTTCCGATTACGAGAGTAACTCGTCTTTCTTCTAAAATTTTGATGTTGAAGGATTATATCGCGATTGGGTTTCTGGATAGTGAACCGAACCTGCCATCAATTTCTGTCTGCAGATTGCGAGAACAAAACAGGTGAATTCTTGTCAGTATAAGTATAAAGAGAAATGTCGGGGTTTAATCATGACATCGAAGCTTTCAAGGCTCAGGTACTCACTTTTGCAATTTCCTGATTACTGATTTCGTTTGTGAATGTGGTGAATCGAATATACTGTAACCAGCTTGGTTGATATTGTGAAAGAATTTAACTGCCATTATTTGTTCCTTGTAACTGCAGAAGGCAAGTGATATTGTTTATCATTTAGGATTGTTCGGCACCCACAGAGATATTGCTGGTAATTCAGATAGGGAGGAAAGCTCAGAGATGAACTGTTTCAACAAAGATATACAGAGGCTTTTATGGAAAATGATAAGATGACTTTTTATCAAAGCAGATGCAAAACTCAAATCCCTTGGCATGTTGGTTATGTCGTACAGAGTATTTATTTCGTTTTATTTCCATGAATCTTGTGTTTGTCTATTTCTTTGACATCTCATATACTGTGTGCAAATGTGTTGTTACTAAGAACCGTGTAGTTTCATTAATTGCAGATATTGTGGAGCCACTGCAGTTACGATTCATGGGCGGTCAAGACAGCAACGTTGTAGCAAGTCTACGGGTTGGGACTATATATACATGTGTAGCAAAAGCGCTTCCACTAACCTACAAGTTATAGGAAATGGAGATGTGTACTCTTATTTAGATTGGAACAGACACAAGTTTGCCTGTCCTGAGTTGTCCAGCTGCATCAAGGTGTGAGTGTGACCTGATAGTACTATTAAGCCCTCCCTAGTAAATCATTCTATAATTCGTCTCAATGAGCTTTTTGACTCGTGCAGCCATATATATTTACTGAATACAAAGAGCAACGACACATGGACATTATCTCCGGGAAAGACTTAACATCTTCAAGGACTTTAGTACGTTTTGGTCTTCAACATTGAGGATCCGACGTAAAAGGTAAAAACACACTCGGCATGGAAATGAAACTACGTTTTACTGGTTTGCTCTGGCTAATGCTCTGTCGTTATTTGAGACGACTAGGCCTTTCTTTCTCGAGTGGCTAAAGCTACACGTTTAGGTACATACCACAGCTAATCAACTGGTGTCTGCCTTGTTACTTTCGTCGTGATGATCTGCGTAATTTTACTTTATCAAGAGTAATTTCCTTATCCACATCAATTTATTTTCATGTGTTTTTTTGCAGATACGAAAATTAAAGATGAACAAGACTTGTGTCAAAAGATATTTTACTTGAGGTAAATTTTCTCTCTTTTTGTTTTTTTGTTTTTCCATTTTTGAGGATACTTTAGAATTATAAGTTGAATTATTATCCAATTAAAAATTTAGTTTGCCAAATTAATTAAAGAAATTTGAATGATTTACATAATTGTGAAGACTAACCGGATTTGGAATCCTATCATTTATTTGATACTTAATGTAAATTAATCAGTTTCTAGTTAATTTGGCAAAAAAAAAAACAAAAAAAAAACTTAAAGAAAAACGAATTTAATGAATCTTGAATGATTTACATATTATATCAATAACCCAAATCAATTAAGAATT
Source organism: Kernera saxatilis (assembly GCA_900406395.1). Classification (NCBI taxonomy): domain Eukaryota; kingdom Viridiplantae; phylum Streptophyta; class Magnoliopsida; order Brassicales; family Brassicaceae; genus Kernera; species Kernera saxatilis. Next base: position 75,747 of record OVAY01000191.1, on the reverse strand, counting down.
TAATTCGAAATCTCTAGTCAATTAAAATTATAAAAAAGTGTGATCCAAATTTTAGTAATGATTTTATCGGATTTTAATCCATTTTAGCGGTATAACTTAAATCCAAATTTTTAACTCAATCCAAATTCAGTTAGGTTTCAAAACATTATCGTTCAATGTCCATCTCACACGTGTCACTTCCTCCCTAGCATGAGGCGGGCACGTGGCTGCGCCGCCGCCGGAATCGTCGACGGGAAATTGTATGTAATCGGAGGTTGTAACCCTCTGTCCTTGGATTGGGTCGAGGCTTTTGACCTCAAGACTCAAACTTGGGAGTCTGTCTTGGGTCTGTATAATGTGGAGGAGGTGCACGAGAAAACCATCAGAAGTTTTGTGATGAAAGATTAAGATTTACATGATGGATCGGAAGAATAGCTTTGTTTACGATCCGGTAGATTGGAAAGTGACTTGTTATTGGACTCACAATGGAGTGTGGGTTCTTGCGTCATTGATGACAAGTTGTACACTTTTGGTAGCAAGAATAAAATATGGGTGTTCGATCCAATCGCAAAGGTTTGGGAGCGCGTGAAGGGTCTCAAAGATCTACCTGAGAAGCGCGATGGTTCTAGAATGGCGAATCATGGTGGAAAACTCGTACTTCTGTATAACCTTAAAAAGTGTTCAACAGAAATTTGGTGTACAGAGATCGGACTGGAAAGCAGAGAAGGAGATATTTGGGGGACGATCCTGTGCTCTACTCTTGTGCTTGCTTTGAAAGTTCCCTCCACCATTGTACAATCTTTAGCTGTGACAGTTTGATGACCCCATGAGAGGGATTGTAAAGGTATGCTTCTGATTCCAATAATCTTGGTTATATTGAATGTGGTTTCTATGAAAATGCATTAATATCCTCTCCTGAGAATTTGATTGAACTCAATGTCTGATAATCATCATGTTTAGATGAATTTTTGCTTGCCTTAATTTTTTTTTTGGCTTTAAATTGTAAATGGATATGCTAGAATGTGTGGTACCTTGATAAAGTTGATTTACGAAGAAGCTTTGACATGATGTTAAACAAGAAAAACGACATCGTATCTTCAAACCTCACAGAGGCTGAGAAAGATTTTTAACTCCTTACTCCGACACTGTTGTTTGCAGGGGCAGTTGACTCTCGACTCCCTTGGCTTCCTCTATTTGCTTCTCTGCCACAGCCTTCGATAATCCAAACATCTGAAATCAATCAACATAAGCATAAGTTAGGAGATATATGATCACCAAATCAAAAGCATATTGCTTGAAGCCAGAAATCACATCTCAAACCGGATAAAGACTGGTCACTATGTATTGGACAATCATGTCTGAAACGCAACTAGCTGAGATTTCTACTAAACACACAACCAGATACGCCAATCCCATGCCTAATTATGCAAACAGATTCAAAATCCACAATGCTGCAATACGCTTTTTCACATGGTTTTATATCTAGAGTAAGAATATGAGAGTTGAGAAAGAACCTTCTTCATGGTCTTTTGGAAACAAGTCTTGTGTTCGTCCATTGAGGCATGTATGAACTCATCGATGTGATCTTTCACGTCCTCAAAGAAAGTGGCATCATCCTTTACCTTCTTCCTACATGAAGTCATGGCCGGTTTCGGTGGGATTTCGGTTTGATTTTTCTGGGTCTCCATTTTTGCCTGCAAAAGAAATATCTTGAACAAGATTTGATTAAACAAAATTCAACACAGAGCAATCAAGAACGGTTATGAACATTCGTTACTTAAAAGAAGTCACTATACAAGTATAAATCTCAAGACCGAAGACCTCTGAGGAGATTCTCGCAAGCACAAAATCTTAACCCCAGAAAGAAGAAGCATCTCCGAATGAATTTCCCCATTTTATATAACGCTCTCAAATACAATTATTGTTTTCTACAATCAGCAAGAGATCCACCAAGTATTCGATCAAATGCCAAAGAGGAACGACGAAACCCTAAGCAAAAATCGATGATTCAAAATAAAAATGGAAACTTAGAGGTCCGCTAAAACAAACAAAATTGCAGAGAAGAAGAAAGAAAGAAATTACCAGTTTGTTAAACAAACAAACTAAACATCACTCTCCATTATCAGCTTGTATTTTTCACTTAACGACAAACAAAGAAAGAAATCGAACAACAAGAAAAGTCGACGAATGATCAAAATTACCTCCACGATGTATAGCTTCTGGAGTTTTCTTCTTGCTTCTAGAGTTTATTATATACACAGTCGGTTCTTGTTAATAATCAGCTGCAGCGAGAACACGCTACACATCCTTGGAGAGAAAGTGATAGAAAACGCAGAAGTGGGCTTTAAAATAAATGGGCCTTGACGAGGTCCCAATTACAAATATTGGACCATTATCAACGGCCCACGACCACATCTCTTCCTCTGACACCACCACGTGTCAGAAGCAGTACCCTCCATCAACACCACACTAGCCCGCTTCATTCTTCGCTTCTTCTGTGTATTTTGTAAAAAGCCGCCAATTTCACCAACCAAACCGAACACTGGTACGCAAATTTTGACTAAAGAGTAGCTCCAGGGTTGACTAAAAGGGTATTATCGTCATTTCCAAAAGCTCTCTTAGCGGTTCAAACTATTTATAAGAATGAGGTTGCGCATATTTGGGATCAATTTCTTCCTCAGCGTCTCAGAATCATTCCGTTGTTACGCGCCACCGTGCTTTTCTCCCCACGAAAATGGCGAATAAGAGCAAGATTCTGTTCATCGGAGGAACGGGTTACATCGGGAAATATATAGTGGAGGCGAGCGCGAGATCTGGCCACCCAACCCTTGTTCTCGTTAGAAACTCGACGCTCACTAGCCCCTCACGATCCATCACCATCGACAATTTCAAGAACCTCGGCGTTCAGTTTCTACTCGTTCGTATCTCTAACGCTCTTCTTTTCGTTTGCTTATGTAAATCTGAGGGGAATTATTCTTTAATGGATAGGGAGATCTTAACGATCACACGAGTCTCGTGAATTCGATAAAGCAAGCAGATGTGGTGATATCGACCGTTGGACACTCGCTCTTGGGACAACAAGACAAGATCATATCTGCCATTAAAGAAGCTGGTAATGTTAAGGTAACAACAAAAAAGAGTCTGATGTTCTTCGTGTTCAGTTTACCTTGTCATGTGTATATCTTGTCTCATAAGAAAAAGATTTAGAAAACATTCATCTTCAGTTGGAAAAAGTTCCCAATTGTATGTGTTCTTCCTTTATTGATGGAAGAACTGCTGAGGTTACAGGATGTAGACTCTGAATATTGTGTGGGTTATATAGAATGATGTGCCTCTAGATTGATTTAATGCACCGTTTCCACATCCATCCATCTCCCCAGAGATTCTTTCCCTCGGAGTTTGGAAATGACGTAGACCGTGCTCACAGTGTTGAACCTGCCAAATCAGCCTATGCTACAAAGGCAAGAATCCGCCGAACAATTGAGGCCCAAGGGATCCCATACACTTATGTCTCTTGCAACTTCTTTGCTGGCTACTTCCTCCCAACTTTAGCACAGCCCGGGGCTACTTCTGCTCCACGGGATAAAGTCGTCATTTTGGGTGATGGAAACCCCAAAGGTAAGCCAACCCTTTCTTTTCTTAATTCTCTAAGAACTAGCAAAGTGATTTTTGGTCTAAAGCGAACCAAACTTAAGCTGAGGGAAACCTGGAATCTAACAACATGGATCAAAGGGAATTTTGGCTCAAATATCTGAAATTTTCCCAGTTTCTTGTCTATTTACTCCTTGTGTTTATTTTGCAGCTGTGTTCAACAAGGAAGAAGACATCGGGACTTACACAATCAACGCCATAGATGATCCAAGAACCTTGAACAAGATCTTATACGTTAGGCCACCGATGAACACTTACTCTTTTAATGATCTTGTCTCGCTTTGGGAGAACAAGATAGGAAGAACACTTGAAAGAATCTACGTTCCAGAAGAACAACTCCTCAACCAAATCATAGGTTTTGATTCGAAACCTTTCTTCTTCTTCTTCTTCTTCTTCTTCCAATTTTGTCTATATGTGTCCATTGATGGGTTTAGTGTTTTTCTTTTCTTTTTTTTGTCTCACAGAAGCTTCGCCTCCAGTCAACGTGATGCTATCACTTTGTCATTGCGTTTTCGTGAAAGGAGGACAGACAAACTTCGAAATCGAACCTTCCTTTGGAGTAGAAGCTTCTGAGCTTTACCCTGATGTCAAATACACCACTGTTGATGAAATCCTCAACAACTACGTCTAAAGCTTTACTAGCTTGACGAAAGTCACTCCATGACTCTTTCCAAATAGCTATCAAAGAAAGTCCTTTTATCTAAATAATTTTTATTTTGGATTTTAGAAGAATTGGCTGTTGACCTGTCTGTTTCTCCGAACTGGTTGTTTTAAGATGGACCAATTTTGAATGTACGGCTTTGGAACACGTTTAATTAGTTAGTATAAATCTCTTTGTATAATTTGTGTAGCTGAAACACGAAGGTTCAGAAATTCTAGTCAACAATTATTAGTGTCGTGCATAGGCATTTGATAATTGATATGTACTATACAACATCCGCGAATTCACATGGTCATGCGAGTTTAGCCCAATGGGCCAATATTACACGGCCCAATGGGTCAATATTACACGGCCCAATAAGCCAATATTACACGGTTCAATGGGCCAATATTCACGGCCCAATAAGCCAATATTACACGGCCCAATAAGCCAATATTACACGGTCCAATGGGCCAATATTACACGGCCTAATAAGCCATTACACGGCCCAATAAGCCAATATTACACGGCCCAATAAGCCAATATTACACAGTCCAATAGGCCAATATTACAAAGCCAAATAAGCCAATATTACACGGTCCAATGGGCCAATATTATACGGCCCAATAAGCCAGCATTACACGGCCCAATATTACACGGTCCGCTTTGGGGACAACTTAGTAGAATTAAAAAAAAAAAAAAAATCATATTTACAGAAAAGGTACTATTGCAACTTATGGGTAAAACTAACACGAACAATAATCCTCGGAGCTAAAATAATTCAATTTTTATCCTTGTTTTCTTTTTTTTCTTCCTCTAATTCTTCCCTTATAGCTGCATAGTTTTGTCAAAGTAATAAAAGTAACCCACGATGATTTTCTAAACAATTTTCGTTTCTTTTTTTTTTGCAAAGACAAAAGTGGCAACTAATGGCCAGGAAATTGGTCAGATCAATCCGCACGTGAGCCACTGGTGCTCCTTCCGCCATATTTCTGCCACATACAAACCAACAATACTCGTCAATTGGAAAATATTACCAATAAAACAAAAAACAAAAAACAAAAAAGACATTTTGGAATTAGCCTAGTTAATCTCAAAATCTCTGTATCGATTGATATGCACGTGGATAAGATGAAGTAGCCTATAAATTTTACAATTGCAAAATTTAACATGCACGAGTAGACAGATGGAGGATTCAACAAGATTCAATTTTTATATATGAATACACTTGTAAAAACAGCAATTTTATTAAAAGTTTTTTTACCTGCTTGCCGAAGCTGAAAGGGATGTACTTGTATTTGATCATGTGGGAGATCTGGCGTCTCATGGTGAGAACAAAGAGAACGATCCAATAGCAAAGCAGGATTGGCCAGAACACAGGTACGTCAAATACCGAGAAGAACGTCATGAGAAAGGCTATGCAGAATGCCTTTGTCATAGAGTACCTGAGATCAGAATGCAAGTAAGTTAAGTAACCTTCATGAGCCAAAACACATCATGAAGATGCGAAAAAGAAACCAAACTTTACTAGAAATTAAACTCAGGACAGATCTTGAAGGAGATCATGAAGGACTTTGACATTGAAATTACCAAATGCAAAAAATGTATGAGGAACATGAGCCATGCATTTAAGTTTGACATGGGTTTACCAGAATTTGAACTCAGGGAGTCGCCGAATAAAAGGCTTGAACTCATCAGAACCTCTAGTAGGAAGACTAGGCCCATCAGAGACCCCACTGGCCTCAGGATCAACAAGAGGGGACAAGAACCCAATAAGCAGATTCAGAAGGTAAATTCCAAGACCATAGGCGATGATGTAGAAACCTTGTATATAGTAAACCCTAAGACAGTAGATAAGCGCGACGACAAGAGTTCCAATCCACCTATAAGTTGCATGAGGTGTAGTCTTGTCTAGATAATGTTGGTAAATCCGCCATGCCTCATGTGCTCGCTGTTGAACAGGCGTGGCCACTGAACCACTATCACCTCCGCTTCCGTCCATCTAATGTGATACTTGAAACCTAGAGGATAAACAAAAACACTTGGGTGCTCAAATTCACTCCTGGTATTAAAAATTCATATCAACCAGTACTTCAACTGTTTCTCACTGTATAGTAGAACAAAGCACAATACAATCACATAATATGGATGGCTTATGAATGTTCTTTGTGAATCTTAGCTTTAATATCTCTGCACCTTATCTACAAAAAAAACCCCACATCCTTTCTTTTCCGAAATGATCAGAATCTCTAACAGTAAAGCACATCACAAGCTTTCAACTTCTGCCCTCACGTTTTGTCCAGCAAACCAATATTACCATGCGACTCTCGAAAATATACTTGCAGAAACAAAGATTTGCTTGATATCGTCTCTGAACGCAAACCTCAGAGAGGGCAAACTACTTAGGAAACATAATCTGCAGCTACTATGGAGAGAAATCTAGAAAATGCCATTGACTATCACTTTGGTGATCGATCTCAGAGAATCAAAACCCTAGTAAACAACAACTCTCTCCACCATCGTCAAACTTCCTCACCGAACAGATCTAATAATTCCAATAAATCGCAGAAGAAAAAAAACCCGCTCAATTTCAGATCTGGAAACTCAATCGATCAGATCTAAAAACGAATCCAATAAGGGACCAAAAATCAAATGATAAAAACCCAAAGAATCGATCAAAACAGGGAACAAATTCTCAGAAACACTTACGGAAGATGAGTAATGATGATAGCTGCTTATCCAAATGGAGCGAGAAACGAGCAGATCTGACGAAAGACGCAACACCAAATGAAGGAGAAAGATTTGATCGGCGTTTTATTTTCGTTTATTTGTTTTTTTTTTTCCTCGTTGGTTTATACATATTTACGAAAGAACGGACCGATAAAACTTAATTCAATTTGATATGACCCCAATCTTTTATCAATATCAATTTAACCCCTTATTATAAAGGAAAGTAAAAGCAGAAGAGAGAAAAGAAAGGAAACGCCAAAACCGCTGTGATTTAACCCCGAATATTTGTCACATGTCAATTTAACCCCTTAATTATAAGTCGAGAACTTCTAAAAGGAAAATAGAAATTGCCAAAAAAGATAGATAGCTTTATTTATTTCTCATGATTTAAAAGAGCATAATCAAAGGTGACCAGCCTATTACTCTTATTGTAAAGCTTAAACTTTGTTTTGGTTCTAAGTTGTATGATTCTATCTCTCTTGAAACTCTTCTAATTTACATAACACTGTCGGAAGAAGATCATAACTATCTTTTTTTTTTCAACTCCGGTCAGAACACCTCACACTTCCGGCTACATTGTTGATCGGAGTGTTCATTAACACGGCGGTCTGAAGATCATTCTATTCATATGACAGTCCCGTCTTTAATGGTGGCCTTTTCGACAATCACAGTGATACCAGATCGAATGTAGAATCCTTCCTCTGGCCTATCAGCTTCTTGAACATCCTGAAAGCAAAAGAACCCGTTAACATTAAGAATGTTGAATCTGATCTCAAAAGTCTTGAATCTTACTGATCTTAAAGACAGAAAACGCAAAAAGAATCAAGAATGGAGAAGAAAGCATACATCTTTGTTCAAGATCTTCACGTTTTTCCCGATCTTTGCATTCTTGTCAATGATGCATTTCCTTCAAATGTAATAAAAGATAACATCAGAGGTTAAGAATCAATTCAGAGAAGAGTATCGAGATTTAGGTTTTGTTACCTGATCTTTGTATCTCGGCCAATGCCAATTGGAACATTTCCTTCCGCGAACAACGACGCGATCTCAGCTTCGGTTTGGTAACTATCCGCTCCTAACATTAGAGTATCCTGCAAGAAAAATCAAAAAGCAGACTCAGTTTTTGAGCCCAACAATGTCCTTAAAGCTCGGTCCTTTTTCGATTGAGGATTCACACCTGAAGCTCAACACCATAATCAAGACGTGACCTTTCGCCAATGATGGAGCGTTGGATGTTGCATTCTCCCAAGAAACATCCGTGTGAGATTATCGAATCTACAATCTGCAAAATCATCAAAGGGATCATACCAATTAGTGAATCATGACTCAAGATTCACAGGTAAAATAAGAGGATTTCTGCTTAAAGAGAGATGTTTACGCGGCATTTCTCGGTTTTGGTGGGTGGTAAGAACCGAGGAGAAGTGTAGAAAGGCGTATTCTGATCGTAAAACTCAAACTTGGGATGCTGCATAAAACAAGAACGAAAGAACAATAGTTGGGAGATTTAATCAAAGATAAGATCGAAAGTAAGAAACATTTTGAGTATTAATCAAACTAACCTCCTCGACAAGAGCAAGATTAGCTTCATAGAAGCTCTTTATAGTTCCGATATCTTCCCAATAGTCTCTGAAGATGTATCCCTAAAGAAGACAGTTTGATTAAATCATTTGCGATAAAACTATTTTGAGAGAAAGAGTTCTTTTTTTTTTTTTACTTGAACATTGTGATCTCTTATAGCTGCAGGAATAATTTCAGAACCAAAGTCATTGGAACTCGGATAACGCCACGTCAGAAGCTTCAGCAAAGCTTCTGTTTTGAAGCAATAAACTCCCATTGATGCAATGTATGGAGATACTGCTGCTTCTTGATGAGACAGTCCAAGCATAGTAGTATCGGTTTGCTGCATTAACATTATAACCGTCAAAACAACAGAAAATATTTAATTTTTTCGATGTTTTGTAAAGTTAATGGAGATTAAATCATACCATAGATTTCAGATCAATGCCAGTTGGTTTCTCAGAGAAATGGACTACACGCCCGCTTCGATCAATATTTACTAGTCCATACTCCGATGCACGGCTGAAAATTCACAAAACCGGTTTAAAGAATCAAATCAGAAATTTTTAAAACTAAAAAACCAAGATCATATAAAAAAAGACACACCATAGTCTAAAGAAGCTAACCTCTCAGATACTGGCGCGCACGAAAGAGTAATATCCGCGTTACTATCGACATGGTACTGTCCAATGCATGGTGTTTAGAGTTAGTAAGCAAAAATAGTTTAAAACAGTAAGAGGCATTTGCTTATTATATTACCTGAACAAAGTCCATATAATCCATTCTATAGAGATGATCTCCAGACAAGATGAGTATATTCTCAATGTTCCTGTTCTTAGCATCCTATTACATAAGACATCAACAGATTCAGATTCAAACCATTTAAAAAAAAATCATAAAGCAACAGACTTTAATGTCTGATAAATAAAAGGTTATTCATACCTCAAACACCCACAGAAATTTTCTCACAGCATCTGCTGTTCCTTGAAACCACTTTTTCCCGGCTTCACCGGGAGTTTGTGTAGCAGCTAGAACCTGTTAAAAGAAGATTACTTTTGCTTGATTAACCCAATCCAGAAAAAGCCGAGAAGCCGATCAAAGAAACCATATTGTTAGAAGTACCTCAACGAAACCATCTCCAAAGTTTATGCCATTCCCGAAATAAGTACGAGCCAAATGGCGATTGAGGGAAGCCGAGTTAAACTGAGTCAGAACAAAAATCTTGTTTATGCAACTGTTGATGCAATTACTCATCGGGATATCGATCATCCTATAGCATCCACCCACAGGAACCTGAAAATATTGTTTCACAATTGTGTTTGAAGAATCAGATAACCAAAGACTTCTCCTCTACACAACATTGTCTTCCCAAAAAACGTTTTGATCAGTAAATGATAATTACTCACAGCTGGTGTTGCTGCTCGCTTTGTAAGAGGGAAGAGTTTAGCTCCATTGCCTCCTCCTAGAATGATAGCAGCCACATTTTTCGGATCTGCTTTTCTTCTCTCGAACATCGAAGGCTGTATTGTCTAAAAAACAAAAACGTCAAACCAATCAGTTTAAGACAAGCTCGTCGGACAAGTTGTTAAGTGTTTTGATGAATCTGATCAGTAACCTACCAAAGCCTCTTTAGCATTCTTTGAAGTAGCAATCGCGTAAGCAATACCAGGCCTCGACTTTCGATTTCTGAACTTATGGGAACACGAATCTGAAGCAAAAGGTTTCAAGAAGTTTCCTTTGATCTTTTCACCCAAAAATTTGTTCTCGACATTCTTGAAACCGTCTTTGGGCAAAACAGTGTTTGTCCCAAAGCCCAAGTAGCAACAAGAATCCATCTTTTTAAGCTGGAATGAAACAGAACAGAATCGTAAAGCTTGTTCGTAAAACTAGATATACAAGAACAGTGAGCAACACAAAAACTATTAGAATAATAACAAGAATTTAAAATATAAATTAAATTTGTATGTGTCCAATAAAGAAATTCTCGGAAAGTTGGAATTTTCGCTACCCAGGTGATTCAAATACACAGATTTAAGAAGGGCATCTCGGAAATTCATCACATCAAGACCAAAATTCATATCTTGTACGCACCAAGAGATACTGTATCTTCAGAAATCAATGGAATTTATCTCCTGCAGGTAACAAATCTTTTTTCTTTTTGGGTCAAAGTAACAAATCTTTTAAGACAGAGAAACGAGAAGAGAGTTTCCAGAAAAAGAGATTATAATTCTAAACATGAACCCAACAAGTTTTGGATCAAAATGAGTTTGAACCAGATAAATAGTTATATTCGGGTCGACTTTTAGGTTTTCAGATCATTGGATTACAGAAAACTAGAAGATTTTAGAACATTAAACGGAAGAAAACTGACAAGTTTGTCACTAAAACTCCCCAATAAAGAAAGAGGGAAAAAATAGACTTTTGATCCAATTCTGGAGAAGAAACTCGATGCAACATTGCTTATAGCTAAACAAATAAAGCAGAATCGTTTCATGAGAGAATGTGAAATCTCCAAGGGTGAAAACGTTATAACGTTCATGAGCTAAAACAACTACCCACTTGCAGGAAAGTATCTAAACACACAAAATCTAAAGGAGATCGAAGGAACAATGATAACACAAAGATGTATAGAAGAAGATCGAACAGATGAGAGAACTCACAGGAAAGTAAAGACTTTTATTCGTATTTTCTGGTTTTGATTAGTGTGATCTGTCGTTTGAAGGCGAAGGAAGAAGCGACGAGAAGTGATCAGTGAGGAGCTAAATTGCTTTTCTCTCTTCGAAAATCTCTTCTATATTTATTCTGTAATTTTTTTATCTTCTCTTCTGTTCAAACTAGGAAATTACAGTTTCAATCATCTTCGGATTATAATTTTATGTTTGAAGTTGTTGTTGGATACCCTTCTTTATTCCCATTAGAAAAAGGTATTGATTTTTAATTCATTTTCGTAAAATAGAAAACTAAAATATCTACTATTTTCGTCGAAATATCTTAGAGAATTAATACAATTTAATCTGATTAATTTCCTTAAGAGTGAAGAATAGTAAAAGTTGATTTATTCTCATTCGAGATTTTTTTTTACAAACAAAATAAAAATCCGATTCACTAAATTTTGTAAGCAAGATTAATACAGTTTACGGTGTTAATAATAATGCTTGCGAATTGCATATGTAAATTGTATTTTGTTAGATATTTTGTTGTCTATTAAATTACTAATCTCGAGACCTCGTTAGTCGTTACTATGTAATTATTAGAAAATTAGGAATCACAACGTTCTCTGATCAGTGCACAAATATTTATTACAACTAATCAAAGTACCAGATGGATTATTTCACGAATTCACCTTTTTGAACTATTATAAAAAATCTTTTTTTTCCTTACAAGTAACATTTTAAACGTTCAAATTTGAATAATAAAATAATATCTTTCATAAGATCATGTGAAATTTTACCAACCAAGGCATAGGTGTCTGTGTCTGACAATGAAAACCAAAATGGACGACTCTGGTTTCTCCCATACTCTTGCTACGGGGAATCATATGGGACACGTGGCGCCCAACGATATCTCTGACTGCTTGTATGTGGACCCAGGCCCATTTTCATCTAATTGGCCCAGCATAGAGGTGCGCCATATAGTCCGTACACGTCGTAACACATAAATACAAAATTGCATCGAAGATAAGAGTTTAAAACAATTAATTAAATTAGCAGTGACCAAAACGCCAAAAAAAAACTTAATCGAATAGTGGATAACGTATGAAAATTCCTCCTAAAATGGGTGATTATATGTTTACTACACACAAAAGGATATTATTTTGAAAATGTCTTTACAATTTTTTTACGTCGATATAAGAATTCCAGAGGTTAGTAAAAATAAAGAAAAAAGAATTCCAACGGCTAAGCTTTAGACATGATGCAATAAATGTCTAAGGGGAAGGTTCATGTGATCGACGGCGATGTTTTGCAAATTGTAATTTGTAACCATTATAGTAAGATTTGATTAGATTAGCAATAGATTGCAAAACTTGGGCCCATTGATTAACTAACGGGGGAGAAGACGAGATAGAAGGACCCATCACGCATGGATAATGCTATATGTCGGACAATTAAATGAATAAATCTACGCTAAGTGTAAGTCCAATTAGCAAACTAATAAACACTAAAATTCTTTGGTTAAAAGACAAAAATAATAAAAGTTCCAAGTATTTAACCAAATATTAAGGGACAGTGAAACTTGTCACGTGGACTGCAGGCGTTTTCCTTTTCTGATTTAAGTTCACACCATACGACCTATCACATTTTTCGAACGATTTCACTTTGATTGAAATAACAGTTAATCTATACGTTGTAAATGTCCGTTTTCTTATTTTTCTGGTACCAAAAATATCTTAAGTTCATAAGTTGAATAATATACAAATTTTGTATATTTCTAAAATAAAATGCTAGGTAAACAAAAAAAAAAAATCCTGAATACGCTAATTTTTTCCTAAATAGTGAAGAATTGCGTCTTCAATGATTCGAAGAAGAATTGCGTCTTATCTTAAATTGAAGAATTGCGGCTAAAATTGACGAATGAAACCGGAACCGGTCCATTGCCGAGTTCTAAACAAATCTTGATGAAACGTCAAAACTCGAAACCAATGGATCAGAAAGGCAATGTTAAGTAGTCTCAATGCATTTTAAATAAATAGCCATATATCTCAAAACCGGGATAAGACAAAAGACGATTCTAACGAGTTCATGCAGAAACAAACCAAGAGGTAGGAAAAACAAATCAAGCCCAAGCCGGATTAAGAACCAAACATCTTAGGTGTTGGTGGCACGAGTGTAGATCTGCTGGCTCGAATGAGCTGCGACCATCCTGATCAAACCTTTTGCCATTAGCTCCCTAATCGCCCTCCTTGCTAGAGACCCACTTATCTGCATTTTCAACATAATCAAATACATTATGTTTTGGAAAGACAAAACCAAACTAGGAGATGTTTGAAACACAATATAAGTTGAAGTTGTAGACAAGAACAAGATTGACAACTAAATTATCTACTTAAGATAGCAGAGCTACAAGATTTGAAACTATGTGGAAGCAAAGAACCAACGACATAATACAGTTTCTATTTCTGTGAAATTGCTAAGATCATATCACTACTTGATTCTGTAGACGCTCAAACTAACAGATTCATGATATTTATATGAAACATTAAATCACTACCAGGGAATAGAAAAGTAAGATTCTGAGATATAAAATAGTAGATGACAAGAAGATATATAGATATACCCTCATACGGTCAGAGAGAATGGAAGGGGTGATGAGCTTGAACTTGGGTGCTTCAGTGAGAAGCTTGTCATAAGTAGCCTGATCAAACAACACCATGTTGTTCACCTTCTCCTTTTGCTTTCCCTTGCTCCACTTCTGTTTTCGTTTTAAAAAACAACAACAATTAAGCACAATGAACAATCCAATGCCAACAAATACATATAAACAGATCAGTATGCAAAACATGAATCGGATCTTAACGCATTCCAATGAAACCTAAATTATGTTCGTAAGATAGATGAACCGATAAGTGCCGACGTCTATACATAAGAGTGGGAACATGAGCGAAATTGAGGAAACGAACCTTCTTCTTCTGCTTTCCACCTCCAGATTTCGCCGGCTTCGATGACGGCGGCGGAACCTTGTCTTTCTTCGGCGCCTGCAACCAGAAAACGAAGACAACGACTCAGACGAGAGAGAGAAGAAACATAGAGATCATTATAGAGAGAGAGAGAAGAAACATGGAGATACCATGTTGACTTCGACGGAGACGGAGGAGCAGGCGGCGAGTAGAGGTGATGAAAGATGAGGAGGCTACCGAAGAAAGAAAACGAATTAGGGTTTGCTCTTATAATCTTTAGGGTTTCTAAGGTTTCAGCTTAATGTATATGGGCCGCTGTAATAAAAAGCCCATATAATTTTAGTTGGGCATTATTATTTGATTGAGTATATTGAATATTGATAATGTGCTCATGCGTCGTCTACCTGTTTCGGTTTGATTTGACTTATAAGAATCATCAATTCATCATCATCCCTTGTGCTTTGAACATGCTTATTTATATGTATTTCTAACATTTTTGACATTAAAGCATTTTTAGTATAGTGTATATATACTTATGGTGTCATATACAAGTTATCAGCATAAAAATCATCAGTCCGACCTTAGCTCAGTTGGTAGAGCGGAAGACTGTAGTAGTTGCTGTAATCTTTAGGTCGCTGGTTCGATTCCGGCAGGTCGGATTTTTTACACTTTAAATTTATTTATCACAAAATATAAAGTTCTGAAAAAATAAATACATTTCAAGATATTAATCTTCTATTTTTTCCAGATACTTGATTAGTTTTTATTTGCACAAACGAAAAAAAGCTAACTAGTTTTTTTCTTGCGTTACAAATAAAAATGATTATGGCTATAAGTCCTTTGGTAAAGAAAGAAAAAAACAAAAGTTGTACAAAATCAAAATGCATAGATTTAGATTTTGTTCCAGAATCTAAATTTAAAGTAGTAGAATGAATGTTTTTTTCTTTTTTTTTTATCAACTATGAATGTTTTTTCTTGTTTGATATAAATAATTTACGTGGTTTAGGTGCCTTCCCTTTTCCTTTTTCACAAAAATAAAAGGTAAAGACTAAAGAGGCAAAATAATGGAGCAAATGGAGAGATGCAAATGCAATCCGTTCTATTATGTTACGATAAAAGTTGATTTTTATATATAAATATTGTAATTATTTTATATGTTTTTATTTCCTTGCATGGGATCGAAAAACAAGACTAGACCATAAGTGTACAACTTAGAATTTGAGACTAAAATCAAACAGTTTCGTTGGACTTTCAGAGAAAACGAAACTTTGCATACAATATAATTTAATTATTGTTGGTATCAAATACAATATCCATATTGAATAAATCAATAGAGCACGTTAACAAAAAAAAAAAAAATTAATAAGCAGCGAGTGTAAATATGTTTAAACCTGGATACAATTTACACTCGCTGTTACAAAATAATATTTATCAAATTTTGTTTGTTGGCTAATATCGATGTTAAGAAGCAATATTGTAAATAGTTAGGCCAAATAAGTGATCAATTTTTGTTTTTTGTTTTCCTTACTGTGGCATTATTTGATAGGGCAGTGTACGAAGGATCCGATCAAAATAGGAAGACACGTTTCACTTGTGGATGTTATGAATAATTAAGACATACCAATAATGAATCTTCATTTCAACTTTTTGAGAAAAGAAGTGAGGCTTTGTCAAAGTGTATCCAATAATGAAAATTTAAAACTTGAAATCACGAGACCACCTCTTATATATGCTTTTGGTTAGAAAGGAACAATACATTAAAAAAAGAACGAAGAGTTGTTGACCTACAAGCCATTTCTCCATCTCTTAGTGAAGAAGTAATTGTGATTTATATATTTATTTATTTTCACGATTTCCTTACACGAAACATAGTGAAATGTACTTCTAGAAAAATATTAACTCATTATGTGTTTAGAAGATCTATAAGTCTAAAAAAATAAAAAATTTAACTCATCGATACAAAAAATAGTATAAGGTAGCCCATATTACGTATATAACACTAATAAACATAGATTTTTTTTTTTAGAAAGCTATAATAAACATAGATTTCTATTTCATAATGTTTTCTATAACCCAAGAAAACTCTAATAAACATAATTTCATATTCCATAATATTTGGCGCAGTGGCCATGCTTTGTACTGATCATTCAAGTCCTAAAAACATAATTTGACTGAGAAGAGGCAATGTCAGAGTTACCAGAGAAGCCGGTCGGAGAATCTGGAGGGTTTGGAAAATAGTTCTTGTGGAAGATTAAGGAGATCGGAGACTGATGCGTCTTCTGAAAGATTTGATGGAAAAACTTGTACAATAAAATTATATAAATTAATAAATATGTGCTACAAATGATTTCCACTTATTAATTTATTATAAGAAATGAAAGGAGATCAAATGGACATGTCAATATCACGGGTCGAGTAAATAATTACAAATGGACAAAGTCGCTAATATAGTGCGATGATGCTCCTTTTTTTCAATAAGAAATTATACGAGTATTCTAATTTTTAATTTAATATTTGCTGCTGAACAAAAATTCAAATATTTTCTTCTTCTTCTTTAAATTCTCTATTAGGACATAACTACAGACAAACTTTTTTCCACAACTACTGATTAATTTATCGTACGAAACGACATCGATTAAAAAAATGTCTTTGGATTACTAAACGTAGTTGTTTTAAAATGAAAATACGTTTTTGGGTAAAACACGAATAGTCTTCAGTCTTTTACATGAATCATTATTAGTGTATCATAAGCCAACGGCGATCTTCCCGGTTTCTCCAAGCAGGTATTTGGGGGAAGTAGAGGAAGCAAGCATGAGTAGTTGACATGTGTAACTTGTTAGAAGACACAACCAGTTTGGATGGGATCGAATTGGTCAAGAAGGGTATTTCGTAATTAACATTTTCTTTTCTTTTTTTGTTAAAAAGTAATTAACATTTTCTTAATCTTCTTCTAGAGTTATTCTTAGTGATCGTCTTAATCAGTCATGCATTGTTTTAAATTAATTTCAGTAATATCTTTTACATTTTTAACCACAAAAACAACTTTCATTATATATTTAACAACTACAAAAACAACTTTAATCAGATGAACAGAGTAAATTATAATATTCGATACAAGACAGGGCTCTTTAACTAACAAAATCTTTAGGAATTGCACTCTTTCCATGATCAATAGTATTTTACATCAAATTTAATGTGTTTTTTTTCTTCCTTTTTTGCAACTAATAAAGTTAACATGCTACAGCTTTATGGATTGATACAGTATGTCTTTTTCTTATAATTATTATGAATGAAATAACATTATAATATTTTTAATTTTTCTGTGAAAATACTAAGATGACAATATAATATTTAAAATTTTCTGTGAAAATCCCAAAATCTTGTAAAATTGTTTAGTGTTCATAAAATACATATTAATTGACAGTAGCGGTAATCGCCGCAAATAATTTTGTTATATATTCATTTAAGATTGACCATACTATGCTATATATATGTTTTTGTACCACGTTTAACAATTAAAAAATGTAAAAGTTAAAATCCAGTAAAACCGCGTAAGTTATAGAATGCAATACATTAAATTTACTATTTTCTACTTGAATTCCATATTAAACTATTTAAAAAAAATTGATCGAAAGAATGAAAGTAAACATCTCAAGCGCACTGAATGACCCTGTATAAATACTCACATAGATCAAAGCTATATTCTCTCAAAGGAAAGTAAAAGAAACAAAAAAAAAAAAGAACAAAGACAAAAACATATTCTCCTCTGTTTAGATTCTCAATTTCTTTTCATGAATCTAAACTGAGAACACAATTGGTCTATTCTTCGCATAGAGATCTGAAGAAGGGAGAGCTCTAAATCCTCTGTTTCTTCTGTTTTTGGGAATTTTTCTTCTTTGATTCCTCTACGCCAATGGATTCGTTTAGTACTCAGAAAACTAAGTCAAGAAAGATGAAGAGGCTTGCGAAAAAGTCTCGTGTTCAGATAATATTGGATCTGCTTTTCCGGGCGATCGAGATAATTGTGGTTTTGGTTACAGTAGCTAAGCTCTGCTATCAGCTCGTTATCACGTTCGAAGATTCTGGTGTCGCGGCGGCTATTCTCGCGAATCGTAATCTTGCGTTTGTTGTAGGCAACGCGATAGTCATCGCTCTGATCGCTAAATCCGGACTTCTCTTGCATCAAGAAGTTGATCTGAAGTGCAAAAGCAACGATCTTTACGAGGAGTTTGTTCGGGAGAGCTCAAGGAGAGATGGAATTTCACGAGCAGAGATGAGAAACAGAGGAAAACAGAGTGAAGCAGAGAACGAGGCTAAACAGAGCATAACCGATACCAGAGCAAAACAAAGTGAAGCAGAGAAAGAGACACATAGCATAGCCGAGAACGTAGCAAAACAGAGCATTCCCGATCAGACGGAGAAACATATTGTAACTGAAAAGAAGACGAAACAGAGCATTTCTGAACAGAAGAAACCTGAGAAGATGACAACACAGAGCATTTCCGTGAAGGGAGAGAAACAGAGCACAGTTGAGCATCAGGAGATAACTGTGAAGAAGATGGAGAAACATAATTTGACTGAGAAGAGGCAATGTCAGAGTTACCAGAGAAGCAGGTCGGAGAATCTGGAGGGTTTGGAAAATAGTCCTTGTGGAAGATTAAGGAGATCGGAGACTGATGCGTCTTCTGAAAGATTTGATTCCGACGATGAGCTCCGATACAAGATCGAGTCTTTCATTGCAAGGCAGAGGAGAAATCAAAATGATGATTAGTTTCGTATAATTTAGATAAAAAATAATGTTAATATACCAAAAAAGAAGCAAAAAAATAGGCAATTGTTTATGCAAATAGCATTCACGTATAACTTTAAGTGTTTGTTAATTAAAAAATGGTAAAACTATTTTAAATACCTGGCATAAATATTTGTTTATCCTTTTTTGTATAATTTTTTTTGGTAATCCAGTAGTTAGTATACCAAAATTTAAATACTTTTGTTCTTATCAACTTATATTTTCAAGCATTGTTTTAGGAAGAATTTGTGAGAAAACCAAAAAGCAAATCAAAATTAAGAATATATCGTCAAAATATAAAAATTTAGATGAGTAACCATTCTGTTTGACAAATGAAACAGACGAAATTAGTCGTATTTTCTCTTGAACCTCTTTTTCTCTTTTTTTATGTAGCAAAAGAAAAAATTTATGCCATTTTCTATTGGTTTATTTGAAAAAATATTTAGTAAATGCAATGGAGACCTAAATGTTTCTTTTTTTCCTTTTGGTTCGGTTTCAGGATCAAGATTTACTGTTCATGTTCTTATTCAACCAGTTTCCTAATTTGAAGGAAGAGGTATAGAAAACAGATATATTTATGTTGGATTATTGATCATATACTTGCATAAGACATAGTTCTCCGATCATGTATTCTTCTTTACATTATGTTAGGATATTCTGGGGAAAACAGACTCTAAGATTTTCACTGGCAGTGGGGTTAAAGAGTTTGGAGATTTCAAGAGAGAGGTTCTTGAGATTGGAAATTCTTCAAAGAGAGAGATCACATTTGAGACTGTTTACAACAAAACTGGCGAAAAACCACCCGGCATAAATTACATTGGAATGGATATAAATGATCAGGTGAGGTTGACAATCAGACAATTTGTTTTTTTTTTCGAAACACCCCTTCTCAATTATGTTGGTTTCGTTTAAGAAACAGGTGACTAAAATTTGTTTGAATAGAGCGCAACAGAGCATAGAGGGCAAAACAAATCACTTTCATAGAAAGACAAAAAACAGAAACAGAGCAACACTAAGAAGAGGGCAAAACAGAGGGCTCTTTAGTGATTAGTGAAATAGCAATTACGTATATATTTAAGTGTTTGTTATAAAAGGGTAAAACTCTTTTATTTTAAACCCTGGCAATCTAACTACAAGTCTACAACTGTTTGTTTAGCTTTCTTTTTTCTTTCTTTGCATAAATTTTGGCAATTCTATAAAATAGTAAATGCTATATACCATTTATTGTGTTGTGATCTTCAAATATTAATTTTGGAAAAAATATTGATCGGTTTATGATGCAAAATGATCCATGCTAATTTATGTTCACAAGATTAGGATATGATTTTACGAAAATCCTATATCCATGATGATATCTCATATTCAGAAGATTAATATATGATTCTAAAAACTTTGGAAAAATATTCATTATTTTCCCTACAGATGGAAATTTGTAACTATTTTTAGATTTCAAGAAAACCCATTTATGGTCCCAGTTATTTGTTTACTAAAATAAATAAATCTAAGAAAACAATTTACTTCTATTTACTCGATTGGCACATCAGACCAGATTTAGAAAAATCCAAATTGTTATTATTTATTACTTTTTTCGATAAAAAAATATAATTATTACTTACAAAAATGGATTCTCTTTTTTCTCTGTCTCCGATATAGAATACAAATTTACAAGAAAGAAAACGCTAAATTTTATGCAAGAATTCAAGAAAAGGTAAAACCTTGTCAATGCTCTCTCTCTCTAGATTTACTGTCTGAGATTTTAGGCGTTGTAAATTTAGAGCCGTTCTTAATTTGGGGTTTAGAGAGAGAGAGTTATATAGATCTCTCTTTCTTCTTCTCCCCTCAGTTTTCTTTATACAGGTAAAGAAATAATCTAGAAGAAATTAAATCTGTTCCTGTTTCTCCTAAACCCTTTGAATCTCACGCTTATTGAATTGAATGTTTGGATAGATTATACAATTTTTTGTTGTTTTGATTCAAGATTTTTATGAAATTTTTTGGTTTGTGTTAATTCTTTGTTTCTCGTAATGTTTGGGGATGAATGTAACATGATGATGAAATGTCTATATGAGTTTCTTCTCTGATTATTTTTTATTATCACCGATTGATTGTTAGCCAAGGAACCGGAACAGAGTTTTTCATTAAATTGCTTTTTGATTCGATAGGAACTTAAATCATGGCGGATACAATGGTTGCTCATATGGATCGACATAATAAGCTAGGTAAGCTTAGAAAATGGTCAATCTTTACCCGTCTGAAATCCAGACATTTTTAAAAGCAAAATCAAGAATCTTGCAGATGCTGAGATCTCAGAAGATGACAAGAGATTAACAAAGCTTTGCTCCCTGAAGAAGAAGGCAATAAGTGCTACAAACAAGTTTAAGCACTCCATGACCAAGAAAGGTCGAAGGCATAGCCGTGTCACGTGTGTCTCGATCGTTGATGAAATCGATACAGAAGAGTTGCAAGCGGTTGATGCTTTCCGCCAAGCTCTTATCTTAGACGAACTACTTCCCTCTAAACACGATGATCATCACATGATGCTTAGGTCCTTCCTCTCCCTCTTTTGATTTCTTCTTCTCCATTGCTCTCATTAATCGAAATATTTCAGGTTCTTGAGGGCGAGAAAGTTTGATATCGAAAAGGCGAAGCAAATGTGGGCTGATATGCTTAACTGGAGGAAAGAATATGGCGCAGACACGATCATGGAGGTGACAATTAAACGCTCTCTTCATTCGCTTTTCTCGACTCTCGTTTTGTCTCTTTTTCTCTGAAGTCTCTCTCTCTCTCTCTCTCTTTCTTCTTCAAGGACTTTGATTTTAAAGAAATCGACGAAGTGGTTAAGTATTATCCACAAGGATATCATGGTGTTGACAAGGAAGGAAGACCTATCTATATCGAGAGGCTAGGCCAAGTCGATGCCACAAAGCTGATGAAAGTGACCACAATCGATAGGTACGTGAAGTACCATGTGAAAGAGTTCGAGAAGACTTTCAACGTCAAATTCCCAGCTTGTTCCATTGCTGCGAAGAGACACATTGATCAGAGCACAACGATCTTGGACGTTCAAGGCGTGGTATGCGCTCATATAAGCCCTAGAAATTTTCCCCTAGTGGATCTCTGTAAGGTAGTATCTTGTATGAGTTGATCTGTGTTTTTGATTTTTCCCATTTGCAGGGGCTTAATAACTTCAACAAGGCCGCAAAAGATCTTCTTCAGAGTATTCAGAAAATCGACAACGACAACTACCCTGAGGTTAGTTTTATGCTTTTTTTTCTTCTTTGAGTTACTTTGTGTTTCATGACACAGAACCATGACTTTGTGTTTTATTTTAGACGCTGAACCGTATGTTCATCATCAATGCTGGTTATGGGTTTAGACTCGTATGGAGCACAGTTAAATCTTTCCTAGACCCAAAGACTACAGCGAAGATTCACGTAAAGCTTTCCTTTTCACTTAATACATCCAAACTTTACATTGTTATTCTTCATCTACATCTGATATAGTTAACGAAAAGCCATTCTTTCTGTTCATTACTGGCAGGTTCTTGGCAACAAATACCAAAGCAAACTGCTAGAGATCATTGACGCCAAGTGAGAACTTCATAACTCTTTAGACACTGTTGCTTTATCTTCAAACATGTTATCCAAAACTCTCTCTTTTCATTGATTGTTTAGTGAACTGCCTGAGTTCTTGGGTGGTAAGTGCACCTGCGCAGATAAAGGCGGATGCATGCGTTCAGACAAAGGTCCATGGAACGACCACGAGATCTTCAAGGTAGTTTCCCTTGCAGATGAATGATTCGATCAAATATTACGATACAACTGATTCATATGTAAACTTTATATATACACAGTTGGTTCAAAACGGTGAAGGTAGATGCCTGCGGAGGAGCTTGTCAGGGATCGAGGAAAAGACGATGGCAGAGTATAAGAAGGAAACAAAGGTAAAAAAGCAAAAAGCATTCATCTTCAAAAACTTCTGAAATTTTTTTTTGAATCTTACTATTTGGTGTGACACAACTCAAAAAGAATTGCGAACCGGAAGAGACTTACAAGCATTCTCCTACGGAGTTCATAGACAAGACGGTGGATGCTGCTACTTGGCCTACAAAGCTTCACAAGGCTAACAACAACAACAACTTTCCCGAGCCTAAAGGTTAGTGTTCTCGTTAACCTAACCGGGTTTGGGTATATGTAAGTTTCTTAACGCCTGAAACTCTCAATTCAGAATTGTACTCGGCTGTGAATCCGTCGGAGAGGAAAGGGTACTTCTACGGCAGCCTGATGGCATTGCTCATGGGAATAGTCGGCGTGATGAGGCTAACCAAGAACATGCCAAGGAAGCTCACCGAGGCTAATGTGTATAGCCGTGAAGGCTGCGCCGTATACCCAGACGGAGTGACTGTTATGTCGAGGCAGGAGTATATGGCGATGGTGAAGAAGATGACAGATCTGGAGGAGAAATGCAACTCCATGGATGCTCAGGCTGCGGTTTCTCTGGAGAGGGAGAAGATTCTAGACACTGCACTTCGTCGTGTTGACCAGCTCGAGCTTCAGTTGTCTGAGACCAAGAAGGTGAAGCTCTCCTTCTCTCTCTCACTTCTCTCCTGCTCTGTTTTTAGATTGCTCTGTTTTTACTCTTGTGTATTAAAAATTATTAAAAAATTTAGGCACTGGACGAGACAATGACGAGGCAACATGAGATAATGGCTTACATTGAGAAGAAAAAGAAGAAGAAGAGGAAGGTAACAACACATTTAGACTGATTGAATACTTTTATTGCTTATATTTACATCAGAAATTACTTTAAAATAACTACATTTTTTTTGCATTTTCAGTTCTTATTATTCTGAAAGACTGCTGCCGAGTGCTAACGTTAACAAGAGGATATAAAGACGAAGTCTGGAAAATAAAACATCTTTCCATATACTATTTAATCTATAAACATGGATACTTGAGAAGATATAGAAACGAAGTCTTGTTTTGTCTGTAGTTACTATTTGAGGATTCTACTTCTCCCTTTGTGTGTATAATTGCTTTGTTAATATAAACTTAAAGATACCCAGTTGTCGTCATGTCATCAACTCATTATCATAAAAGAGAAAGACCTCTCTCTTGAACTAATTTAGCTTTCAACATAAAATGAGATGAGAGTTGTTTTGTTTCAATGGTTACTTGTTCTGTTCCTCTTCTTAATAAGCAGAAACCTAAGAAGGGAGAGAGAGAAGGCAGAGATGCTTCTTCTTCGTCTTCTTCTAAAAACAGAACATGTGCTTCCTCTTCTTCTTCTTCTAGAAACAAAAACAATATTGATGATGAGATTCAAGAAGACAATTTTGGATTCTGGGCTTTAAAGGGTTAAAAGAAAAAAACCGACCTGGTACTGAGCTACCTCCTGACGGTCAATGTATGCGAGCAATTCTTCTTGTCTCATCAGAGCTTCATAAAGCGCCTGCTCCGAATAACAACGGTTTTTAGAGAACAAAAACGTCCCAGGTTCTAGTTTTGGTGGGTTTTTAATTGTTGAACATGGTATTCAATTACCTTCTTAGTGGCTATAAGCTCGGCTTCAAGGGCGTCTACACGGCAGACAGCTGCGTTAAGCAGCTCCTCTTTCTCATAAGGCATCTCAGATGGCTTTGACTGGAGAGCTCCAATTTTCTCCTCAAGTTCGGTTAATTTCTTTAGCACTGAATTGAGGAGATCAGCTTCCTCTGTAGCGGTGTTTCCTTCAATTTGTGGTTGGCTTGTAGGTGGTGGAAGCTGCTTGGTCACAACACGGTATGTTACTGTGCGGAAGAATGTGAGAATCGCCATCACAAACGCCATGAAAATTACTAAGACACGAGCACTGAAGCTTTCATGATCCTTTGGGACATTTGGGGTCATACGAGCTCCTGCAGAAAGAGATAAGAGACCAAAGTTTCAATCTCTTTTTTTTTTTCCAGTGTTTGAAGCCAAAATTGGAACCCTTCTTTCACTTGAGAATTAAAAAAAGCTACCTTTTGATGGAACCCTGTTGATGGCGGCGGGTTTAACCTTCCAGGTGGCGTCAACAGCTTTGTCAACCATTGGAACATACTCATCATAACCTGCAAAACTACCCGCAAAGCTCGTTTCACCAGAACCTATCTTCGCCTGCAAAATACACTAGGAAGATTCAGAAACAATATAAAAACATACGATAGAGAAAGTGAAGTTATATTATACCTCTTCACGAACAGGAGTCAAGCGGAGATGAGAATAACTCTTTACTGCTTTTGGAGACACGACGATATCTTCAGCTTCAGAACCTGATTCTGCGGTTGATGTGTCACTTCCCTTTATCCATGGATAAGATGGCTTTGCATAAGCAATGACTTTTCCCTCGCTGTTCAGAACTTTCACCACCTGCTTCGCGCGGTGAGCTCCCCCGTGAAGTACCATCTGCAGTAGTAAACCATTTGTTTACATTTCTGAAATAAATAAAAAAACTGGATAATATGAAAGCTTGGGTGGGTAAAGAGATCAATAAAGGCCAAATAAGTAACCTTCAAAATATCCGGATTTTTCCAAGGCCCTTTATCAGAAAGCATACAACCTCCCTGATCTGCGCAAGTACATGCACCACCCAAAAATTCAGGCAACTCGCTGTAGCAAATGAAAGATACATCAGTGGTGTAAGCAAAACAAAGAAGAATCAAGTCGATAAAAGGAGTTCAGGCTACATACCTGGAATCGATAACCTCGAGCAATTTACTCTGATACTTGTATCCGAGTACCTACATTACAATACGAACAGTCCAGATGATTTCCAGGAGCCTTGGGATAGAGCTAAACCAAGAAAAATGTATTAACTTACATGAATCTTAGAAGTTGTTTTGGGGTCTAGAAAGGTCTTCACAGTGCTCCAAAGCAGACGGAATCCGGGCCCTGCATTGATGATAAACATTTGGTGGAGAGTCTCAGGATAATTGTCTCCATCAATCTTCTGCAACCGCGTAATAAGCTCGCGAGCAGACTTGGTGAAGTTCTTTAATCCCACTCCTTGGACGTCCAAGATAGTTGTGCTTGAATCAATATGCTTCTTTGCAGCAATTGTGCAGGAAGGAAACTTGATCATAAAACTCCTCTCGAACTCCTTTACATGATATCTTAGGTATCGATCAATCGTTGTAACTTGCATCAGTTTGTTAGGATCAACTTTCCCTAGCCTTTCAATGTACACAGGCCTGCCTTCTTTATCTACACTGTGATAACCGTGCGGGTAATATTTCAGAACGTCATCAATCTCTTCAAACTCAAAATCCTGAATAATAGTGTCGGTCCCAAATTCCTTCCTCCATTGGATCATATCTGCCCACATGTGCTTTGCTTTCTCAATGTCGAATTTCCTCGCCTTCAAGAACCTCAACATCATGTGATAGTCGTCGTGTTTAGTGGGAAGCAACTCGTCCATTACCAATGCTTGTCTAAACTCATCAACTGCCTGAAGCTCCTCCACATCACGAACATCTTCGATGGAGACAGAGCTGACTCGGCCTTCGTTTTTTCTTCTCTTTTTCTTGAGAGAATGCTTGAATTTCGTAGATGCATTGATGGCCTTCTTTTTCAAAGAACCGATTCTTGTTCTCCTCTCATCTTCTGAATTCTCAAAATCAGACTTTCTTTCTTTTTTCTCATCACTGCTCAAGAATCCCTCAAAACCTGTCAAAAAAAGATTTTTTATTTATTTAATTATAGTTCTGAAGAAAACCCATCCAACAATTGGCGAAAACCCAAAATCTTTCAAGAAATAACAAACAGCTGAAACTAGGACCTAACTTGTCAAAACCCTAAACATCCACTCCAAAATTGCAGAGGGTTTCGCTTCCCATTATTCGAAGCCAACTCAATTTTGTTCTCTCTGCCCTAGCTTTATGCTTGAGTGAAACCCTAGAAAAGCAAATCCCGCGAGATCCAATAGAAGGAAATAAAACACTTACAAGGCCTTGCGAATCGATCAACCGGACCTGACATCTGAAGATTCTTTTCACTTAAATGAATGAATCCACAGAAGAAGCAAAACTCTCGCTCAACTCAAAATGGCTCTTCGTTTCTTTCTCGCGAATCTACTTGCTCACATTAACCCCTGAAATTTCGCAAATAACAAATTAAAGGAACAAAATTTCAGAGGTAAAAGTGGAGTGAATTCGGAGCCAACTATGGACTATTTCTGTTTTCTGTATTTCTTATTTTTTCCTCTTCTATCTAGAAAAACAAAAAAAAAATCTAAATTTGTTGGCAAAAGAAAAAATCTAAATTTATTTACTTGACACCTCTCTTATTTACACTCACCTCATATTGTGAACCCCACACTATTTTCCTTCAGATCTCATTCTCTAAATCGGCAATAGTCAATTATTATAATATTACTACATATTAACTAAAATGAAATCCTCTAAAACCAAAATCTTACATGTTATTTGTTTCTATTATACTCGATATAATTTTATTTTCTAATTTCAATTTTGGTTCTATTTTACCGTTCTCAACGATTACAAAATCTATACAAATAAAAAAGTTATAACTTTGGTGCCTTGAAGATGAAATGTAATTTATCACTACATTCCAATATGAATCAAAATCACCAACAACAAGTCAACAACAGATTTGGCCAAAGGAAACGTGGTTGTGCATTAAATGTAGAAGTCGAGGTTAGTTCTGTAAGAAAATATAATAAATGGCTTGCAAAGAAAAAGTATACATGAGGCAGGGGCGTGATTATAAATTAATATAAATATATGTGAAAACTGTAAAGTAGTACAAGAGATTCGCTTTTTTGTTCACCAGCCGACGAAGATCTGACGGTCATTAATGACCGTAGGTGAAATTTTAACGGATCTACGATCAGTAGGCTGTAACGTCAGAATCAGAGAAGCATTGAAAAAAAAAAAGAATATAAAAAAATGGATGAGAATTTCGCCGACAAATCGGAGCAGTAAACGATGAGTCAACAGTCCTTGGCCATTTGTTGTCGGTTTTAAATACTTAATTATTTTTTTTTAAATTGTTTTTCCCATAAATATTCCCTGATTAAATACATTTGAACAATTCTTTCTACAAAAATTTTACCCAAACGTGTTTAGTTAGGCAATAAAGTAACAAAGATACACATCTCAATCAAAAGATGACTAATTAATCATTTTATTATTATAGTTTACATCTCACTTTTATAAGAATTCCAGAAATCATCATCCCCCTCATCCGCACATTCATCTCCACCGTCCGATCTTACGCCATTCTCAATATCTCCACCATCCGATCGCATAGCTTCAGCTACTCCATCACCGGCTCGCTCAGTCTCCTCAGACTTCGTCGGCTCCTCCTACACACATACAATACGATAGCGTTTTAACGTTTGGTTACTTCTGGAAAAAAAAATTAACAGATTTTGGCGCCAACATAAAGAAGAACATAACGGCTTACATTCTCGGGAACATTAGTTGTCTCTGCCTCTGCTCCAGCTTCGTCTTCTTCTTCTTCTCCTTCTTCATCTTCCCTTGCAGCTGCAGCTTCTTGTTGAAGCTTCTTAATAACATTCTGGAAATGAGTAAGATCTGCAAGAAAAAAAAACACAAACTTTCTAATTTATATGGCTCACCCAAGAACCGAGAGAGAGAAAGAGAGAGAGGATCACTCACGTTTTGAGCGACTTGATAATGCATCATTAAGCTTAAGTGGATACCGGCGTTCTTCCAGTTTGAATTTGAGCTTGATCTGTTCACGTGTTCTATTAGAAAACAGTTGTTGCACCATCGATAGATTGCTCCCAAACTCTCGAATTCCCTAACGAAAAAAACAAGGAAGCAAATGTCATTTTCCTCCCATCCAATGAGTTCTTGGTGATTATGAACAGAAACCCGCATTTAAGAATCAGGGGCTCAAGTTTATTACTTCATAGAAGAGCTCTGTGTCTTGCTTTGACCATCGAGTTCTGGAAGTCTTGTTCATGTACGTCTGATAGTTAACCGGTGAATCCGGTTTAACGAGGTTAGTTTCTTGGTTTTCGCTCTCCTCCATACCAAATTCATCTTCTGCGTCAAAACCTTGAGAATAATACTGGTTATCCGATGCGTTTGTATTACTGCACATAACAAACAACACTCCATCAGATGAAGAAAACAAACTGAAATACTCTGATTTTATCATATCACACTTTCAATCTTCTCCGATACGAATATAGTACCTTTCTTGGGTCGGCGGCACAACAGCAGCTCCCTTTGCTTCCTTTTTCTGTATGTTAACAAGGAATAGAAAACGAGGAAAGGTTAAGATCTAAGCAACACATATACACTCAAAATTCTATAGAATCTATAGAGCTCCATGAAAGTATAACAGTGGTTCTTACCTCCATCCATTCTTTATATTCAACAAGGCGAAGCATATCTCTAATAGGCAGAAATCTAATTTCGTCATCCGGGGTTTCAAGCAATTCCTTCTCCACTAGGAGGGGAAAAACATGAAAATAGTTGGTCAGAGGTATAAGATGATAATTACCGAAATAGAATTCTGTGCAGCTAGTTACATGTTCGTTTACTCTGTCGACGACTTGAATGCTTGAACTTCTTCTCCGGATTTTCGCTAGACTTATTTGGTTCATCTCCACTGGTGGTTTTCCGCTTTCGAGCTGTAGGCCCCTTAGATTTTCCTTTTTTACTTTCTCTTTTAGACCCTTCTTCTTCTACTGTATTCCCCAAACAATTTCCTGCGTCTCCCATAGCTGTATTGTTAGTACTAGGCGAGACAACCTGTTCTTCGTGAACCCATCTGCCAGAAGCATTTCGCGCCTCCATCTCAGGAACCTGATTAAAAAAAATTACAATTCAAATAGTTTGCCAGCTTAAAACAGTGCGCTTAGAAAAAGCAAACCCAATTTGCCAAAAATTCTTACCGTTTCTCTTGGGACTTCAGGAATATTAAGTTCTTCTTCTTGAAGCTCTCCATAAAATGTAGTATTCGTATTAAAATCGTTTCTTGATTCCCCATTGACCATAAACTCAGACTCGTTAGTACCCGTTGTAAAATAACCAGTATCATCAACAGAGTAATGAGACTCAGGTTCTTCAATCACAGTGTCGAGCAATCTAGGCTTTGGTTGGAACTTTCCAGTCTGTTGCTCTAAACAAGTACAACATTATAATTCGTTTACTAGATATATTTAAAAGAAAAATCATATGGATGTCAATATTTCAGTGATTAAAAATTACCGTATGCACTGGTGATGCCTTCCTCCTGTACAATATCAAGAGTTTCCATGTCCAAATGACACTCTTCTTCCTGCAACAACATTAAAACTTGCAAAATTAGTTTTAAGTTTACAGTAAAAGAAGTGAAACACAGGCTCAAAAGAGTATCCACACATACCCCTGTTTGCATCCTTTGAGTTTGAGCATGAATAACATCATTCGTTTCAGGAGTAACAAAATCTCCAAACGTTGCAGAATCTTGTGATCTGGGATCATCAGGAAAAGCAGGTGCCGCCTCTATGCCATCATCACATCTTTTTCCCTCCAAGTCCACATTAGTACAAGCACGAAGAACAGATGGTTGCATACACCAATTAACCCCTCCTGAAAATACATCTTCATTCTGAAAGAAACAAAAAACGTTTTCCATAAAAAAACATAAAAAGCAATTCAGAAGGTAGAAAGAAAACCACGTTACCTCTTTAGATATTGTTCCACTGGTAGATTGATTAATCGTTCCACTATCAGGCACAACCGTCTCAGAAGTTGAAACCTCTGCAAAAACAGAATCCACATTTTAAAATTGGGAACAACATATAAATACAAGTTGGTTGAGGGAAGAAACAAAACTGTTGGGATAAGTCGATGATGCATCTAATGAAACCGGATCTTCGCTATGTGTTGAGTGTTTTTCCTTGGTAGAGAGTGTTGTTTGGGAGGTTGAAAGAGAGACTTGCTTCTTCTTGGGTTGTGGTCTACCTTTCGGTTTAAACCTTGCACCAGCCCTAGCTATTAAAATAAACATTCATATGTTTCAGCCAAAATTAATCAAATTCAGAAAAGCCATGAAACTATCAAAGTGAAGAAAGAGAAAAACCCCAATGACCTGCTGGTGCAGCATGATCCGAGGGTTGATCATCAAAATCTAAATCCATAGACTTTGATTTGTGTTTTCACAAATACTCTCCTTCTCACCAAGTGTCACCTACCTCTTCAATACAAGACAAATAAAGCTCTCGTCAAACCATTAAGGAAGCAATACTAAGCCAAAGACAAGAAGGATGACAGATCTCAACATACACAGAATCACAAATTCATAGCAAAAGCAAGGACAATGTTGTTATCAATCAGACATTCAAAGCATCAACAAAGAAACACTTGAGCGTTTCTCAACAGAGCCTTGAAATTAGAACAATTTTCGCGGAGAATTGGAAACTAGAAATACCCGATAAACCTCGAAACGATTGAATCTAGACCATTGTTGCAGTCGCTAGGGTTCAAAGATTGAAGATTGGCCGGGAAAGGTTTTTTTCCTTTTTTGTTTGCATCTAATATTACAGATATAGAAAAACAAAAATATAACTTATTAATAAAGATCGTGCGGACTAGTGGTCCATGATTACCTATTTAAAAGTTCGGTTTTTGACTTCTAAGGTTCGATTCTTCCTCTCCTCCACACAAACTCTTAAATGCTCATTTATTCATTAGATCCTTAAGTGAGCCACCTATGGCCGTTAATGGTTTTAAATGAGAGGCCCAATGGAATTATAGGCCCAAATCAATCCTCAGTTACACGTGGCTCCCTGAGGAATTTCTTCAAAGCAAAGCTTTAAATTACTAATTTTCTCTTTTCAACTGTTTTTATAAACTTACTAAAATCTGAAATCTCTTTGCAGATCAATATCTTCGTCGTTTTTGTGCTCCGCGAACACACTAGTAAGTCTCTGTCTTCGTTTGTTTATTCATCTATTGCGTCCAGCTTCTGGAATCTATATTTTGATTTAAACTTTTCAATATCGCAAAGTTAGTGTGTTCCAATTTGATTTTCATTTCCTGAATCCCTCCAATTTTTGTAAGATCTGTAATCAATTTTCAATCATGCCTCTTAGCTGTTCTGATTCCGTTTGTTTTGCATATCCACACGCTTTTTTTGTTTTGCTTCCTGAATCTCTCAACAATTTTGCGTTTTCGTATCCTTTAAGATCGGTTTTAGAGTTTGAGCTATGGTGAAGGAGAGTGAGTATTACGACATTTTAGGCGTCAAGACTGATGCCTCAGGTGCTGAAATTAAAAAGGCTTATTATATAAAAGTAAGTCTTCTTCTCTTATCTGTGTTATCATCAGATTTCAGATCTCTTTGAGTTTTAACTAGTTTTCAGGTAGATTTTGTCACAGGCATAAGCTTAGAGTCGTAGATTTGATCATAGAAACTATGTTAAAATTAAAAATCAGATGATGGAAACATTATAAAATAGCTTGTGTTTCTAAATTTGGAAGCTTTTGGTTTTGATTATAAGATCAATTTCGTTGGCTCTTTTTTTTTGGGCAGGCAAGGCAAGTTCATCCAGACAAGAACCCTGGTGATCCTCAAGCTGCTAAAAACTTTCAGGTGAATCAAGAGAAAAAGCTCTTTTTGTTTTCCTTCACCTTAGGGAAAAATATATAATCATCTCTCTTTCTAGTTTATAAGTTTGCTTCACAAGGGTTTGAATAATAACTTTCAATCACTCGAATCTTTACACTGCTCATGTGATTGAAGGTACTAGGTGAAGCTTACCAGGTTCTTAGCGATCCGGAGAAGCGAACTGCTTATGATAACTATGGAAAAGAAGGGGTTCAACAGTAAGTTTGTACTCTCTGCCCATTCGATATGATGCATTCTACATTTGAAGCAATTTTTTGGTTTGTCCCACACTAAAGACCATTCCTGTCAATTCTAGAGATAACCTCTAAGATGTTTATGCATCATTTGAGAATGTGATTGGTGTAAATGCGTAGTTGCTATTGCATAATATGTCAATTTGCTCTTCTTTTTTTTTACAGGGATGCAATGGTTGATCCTGCAGCTGTATTTGGCATGCTCTTTGGTAGCGAGCTGTTTGAGGATTACGTTGGGCAACTTGCTCTTGCTTCGATTGCATCACTCGACGCCGAATTAGAATCACACGAGCCTGAAGTTAGAAAAAAGATGCTTCAAGACAAGATCAAAGTACGTTGTTTTCCTTCTCTTTAACTGTTGTATTAAGCCCTGATGTTTATATTCTTGTGTGTTTTCTTGGGAATTGTGTGCAGGCGATGCAAAAGGCACGGGAAGACAAGCTTGTCGCTACATTGAAAATCAAACTCGAACCATTCGTGGAAGGACAAATCGATGAATTCGTAAATTGGGCTAACACAGAGGCAAAGCGGCTTTCTACAGCTGGTAATCAATCCTTTCTTAAGCACCCTAATGAAAGGTATAAAATTTGGCAATCAGACAAACTGATTTTTTTGTTCTCATTCTTTGGTTACTGCCAGGTTTTGGTGAAGCAATGCTGCACACTGTGGGTTACATTTACACTAGAAAAGCTGCGAAAGAACTCGGAAAGGACAAACGTCTCATGAAAGTACCATTCTTAGCTGAATGGGTGCGTGACAAAGGCCACCAGATAAAATCTCAAGTGATGGCTGCTTCTGGTAAAAGAAATAAACAATCTTTAAGTTGAACTTTTGGCTTTCCGTAAGCAGGTAAACAAAAAGAAATAAGGCATTTTTTTCCCGTAGGTGCGGTTTCGTTACTTCAGATGCAGGACGAAGTGAGCAAGCTGAATCAGGGAGAGAACAGGGAGGAACATATTCAGAAAGCCATTGAAGCTAAAAAAGATGCAATGCTTCAATCCCTTTGGCAAATCAATGTGCTTGACATCGAATCAACCTTATCTCGTGTCTGCCAAGCGGTAAGATCCTGATGATCCTATTAATACATCAATCATTCCATTGTAATAATTAAATCTAATCGTGTTGTCTCTTTTGTTTGCTCCTCAGGTGTTTAAAGATCCAAGCGTTTCAAAGGATGTTCTTCGAGCTAGAGCTAGAGGATTGAGGAAGCTCGGGAACATTTTCCAGGTGAGTCATATAACAAAAACAAATAAAAAGTGTTCGTTGTCTAACAAAACATACTGAAACTCTACTAAAATTTTTACAGGGTGGTAAGAAACCGTACTCTAGAGAAAACAGCTTGCGCCACGAAGAAGCTGCCGTGAAACATCACACCGGAGATTCCTCAAAGCCGGCGACTTAAAAATCAAGAAAACCAAATTTCGAATTTAGCGGTTCGAAACAAAACTATCGGTTATTGAAAATTCTTGAATGTATTTGTAACGATTTATATTTTTTTTAAATTCTGAAATTAATATTATGGGAAGTGAATGTTTCGTCTTTCTTGGTTGAATCTTTTTCTTCCGTGTTGCCTTCACAAAACTCCAGGTCGCGTATCCTGTAAGATATTATTAGACAGGGACAGGATTTTTTCCGTATTTTATAATTTGGCCCCTGGAATATTATAAAATTCTCAATTTGGAATCTAGTTTTAATTTCTAAACGGCCCCATCTAACGACGTCACTAGGGAAAGTTGCCGGTTAATTATTCGCTCTCCCTTCGTTTTTGTCCTTTAACGTGACGTGGCACTACTCACCGTAAGTCACTTCATTTCCGCCAACTCTGACGGCGTCACATCACCAGGGCATTTAACCGAACCGATTAACCTTGGTTCAATCATAGTAAAAGGGTGTAATTTTCATTTTCAAAATAATAAACGTATCAAATTATGAAATAGATTAAAGGATCATGCAGATTTGATGAAAATTAATAGAAATGATACAAACTAATCAGTTCACCTCGGTTCGGTTTGATTTAATTTTGCTATTCGGTACGGTTATGGGTCTTATACCAATACACACACTTCCGGATTCTAACGGCGTGAAATAAACCGGCAGAAAAGACTTGTATTCGTCTCTTTCCCTCTCTCTCTCTCTCTAGACGAGGAAGGAACAAAGCAAAGCCTCGCAGTGCTTATTTCCTTTTTCTCCCTTTCTCACTCTAACAGACCCACCGCTCTCTCTCTCTCTCTCCGTGAAACTGTCATCTTCCTCTTCTCCGGCGACGTTTTGGGGCTTCCGGGAGCAGGTTCATTTTTTGTGACTCTCTTAGCATCTTTTTGATTGTTGTTTTGTTATCCTTTGTTTCTTTCGGAAGTTTATCTTCCGGTATTGATTTTAGGGTTCCCGTTTCTATTTTGGGCATCTCAACATGGCTTGCAGATCTTCCGGCCTTAATTTCGGATCTGCTTGATGCTAATTATGCCACTCTTTGTTCAATTTAATTACTTGTTCTTTGGTTTCCTGAATGTCTTTTTAATATTCCGGATTTTCTCAGTGAAGATAGTCATGGCAGTTCAGTGATTTTAAAAACTCGTGGGCAGTAGATAGATCGATATGATTCCTTTTCTATCTCTCCTTATTGAGATTTTTCTCTTAGCGCGCAAGTACTTTCTTCGAATTGTTGCTTTGTTATTTGATCGGTGACTAGTAAGCTCCTAGAGATCTTATCCATGGGGCTCTGCTTATTTTGCTTGTAAGTTATGCAACCTGGACTTTTATTCGGGCTTCTCTGGCTCTGTGATGATTTGATTGTCCGATTGAATTTCTGGTTTCTCAGCTGTTGATGCAGATTAAATTCCTGAATCTTCGTTTCTTAAATTGATTTCGTGTTGTTTCTTTTGCTGTTAAGGTTGTAGCCAGAACGGGATTGTTGTGCTGTGTTCTACTGACGTTTCATTCGCTAAAGAATTTAGCACTGTCTTTGCATAGTGCTTAGTAGTTGCGAGTTCACACGCTTCAGTTATGGGGAATGCGTGTTGTGTTGCTGCTCGAGACAAAATGGTCGTGCCTAATTCATCAGCTGGTGAGAATTTGCAGAGGAGCAATGTCAGGCATTCTCCAACTTGGAGTTTCCGGTGGGATAATAGAGGACGTGTAGCTGGTGAAGAAACCTCTCTCAGTTGGTTATCTGATGGGATTAGTCGGAACGATGGGTCTGAGATCAAATTTGAATCTGCATTTGTATCATCTGAAGGCTCCCCTTTGGACAGTTTTCGGACACAGACATTGCAGAAATCTCCGGCCTCAGGTAAATAATGTCACATGTATGGTGTTACTCACTTGGGACTTTAGATTTTTCTTACAGAACCTGTTAAAATGTCTCTCGAGTCATGACGAGCAAACAGACGTGGCTATGTTTATTGATAGGATTTGTCTGTTTGCTTCTAAATCTGTCTGGTTTGTAATCTTATATGATGTTCATAAATATTGTGGCAGATCTATCTTTTCCAAGAAATTCCTCCATGGATACAGTCTTCGAACAGGTAAAGTGTGTTTCACCAGTAGCTGAGTTATCTCATATCTTTTACCTTTGTTGATGCATAACCTCTCTTTCGCATTTCTATATGTCGCACAGAAAGAAAATGATTTAACAGAGTCTGCAGCACCATCATATCCATCTCCTGCACAATTGTCTCTTTCACTGGCTTCACAACCATCTTCTTTCCCAACGTCACCACTTTCGTCCCAGAGCTACTTGAACCCTGCAAGTTCATCAACACTTAACCTGACACAGCGCCCTCGTCTATCAAAGCAAGTCTCAGATGGTCAAATCTATGGACTGAACCCGTTAAGGAGAAGCTCAGCAACTGAAGAGAGGCAAGGAACTCCTCTGAGATATGATTCTTCTCAGTGTGGACCATCTGAAGGTTGGTCACTGCAAGCCTTTTCTGATATGATGTCATCTTCTCGCGGCGACGAGCCTTTGTCTTATGATAATGCTTGCTTTGGGCTTCAACGTGACAAGATTGACCATAATGGCAACCAAATGTCCAATCATCAGCAGCAAACCTGTGGTGCTTGCTCTAGACCCTTGTCGGAGAAATCCTTGTGGAGCAGCCAAAAGATCTTTATGACCAACGAGCTCTCTGTGTCTGCAATTCTAGCTTGTGGGCATGTCTATCATGGTGAGTGTTTAGAGCAGATGACGCCGGAAATAGATAAATTCGACCCTTCATGCCCAGTCTGTACATTGGGTGAGAAGAAAACGGCAAAGCTGTCAGAGAAAGCGTTGAAAGTAGAGATGGATTTGAAAGCTAGACACAACAAAAGACTCAGAAACCGAGTTTTGGACAGTGATTTTGATTGTGATGATTTTGTAATGTTTGATCACAGCCACAGAGCAGCAGCAGCAGCAGGCAAGAGCCCTAAACTGGTCTCGAGTTCGAGCGTCAAAAGCTATTCTGAAAAGCCTTTCTTGGCTCGACATTTCTCTTTTGGGTCCAGAGGTACTAGTAAATCCACTAAAGAGAATCTTCCTGTAAAAAAGAAAGGCTTCTTCTGGACCAAATCCAGCAAAATATGAACTTGTAAGCCCCTCTCTTCTCTCTTTCTCTCTCTCTAACTCAAGACTGAAATCAGTGAAGTACAAGTAAGACATAATTGTGGTTGTTATTTCAGATTCTGCGCTGCTCTGTACTGTCTGAAGCATAGAACTCAACATACACACACACGGACACGGTACCATTCAATTAAGACTGGCTATTTGTTGTTACACACTCTCCTCATAAAGCCCAACAAGATTTGTCTTATCCTTTGTTTTTCTTTTATTGATTACTAAATTTTCACACATGTAAAGTTACAAATTTAGAATACAAGGTCGGGGTTAAAAAGAACATTGTTACATTAGTCTGTTAAAATATTCTGGCTGTGCATAGATCAGAATTGGACTTTGAAGGCAGGCGACTGGGTATAGTTTGTATTATATCGACCAGCTTGGCCTCAATTAAACTTATTTCTGTAAATATTGATTTGTTTCTCCCTTTTTTTGCTGGTTATTATAATATATATCAGATTAACAAGCTTTTATTATAGGTGAATGACACCATATTTTGTCGACTAAAAATATTAAAACATACAAAGAAGCTTATGAGTAGTGAAAAGAGAATTATTTGGTGTCGGGATCAGCAGGCCCGTATGTGCTTACGAGGCAATACCCTACCCCTCTTCATTCGTTATGTTGCTCCACGTGTGATGACCATGCACATGAATACAGACAGATAATGTCCCAATTGAAACACGCATATGTAGCGACGTTCGATTGAGAGTTGAGAAGCTTCAAACCATCCACAAAAATGGCGGATCTGAGAGACGAAAGAGGAAACCCGATCTATCTCACGGACCAACACGGGAAGCCAGCTCAGCTCATGGACGAGTCTGGTAACGCGATGCACCTGACAGGTGTCGCAACCACCGTTCCTCACCTTAAGGAGAGCAGCTACA
Organism: Kernera saxatilis; assembly: GCA_900406395.1. Classification (NCBI taxonomy): domain Eukaryota; kingdom Viridiplantae; phylum Streptophyta; class Magnoliopsida; order Brassicales; family Brassicaceae; genus Kernera; species Kernera saxatilis. The sequence continues at coordinate 37,442 of OVAY01000191.1, read as the reverse complement.
CCGGTCCACACCCGATCACTGCCCCAATCACCACCACCAATACTCCTCACCACGCACAACCTATCTCCGTGTTTCACAAACCTCTTGATGAAGACCATGTAAGATTAATATATCATCACTCATGTACTATAGATGCTATTGCTAGGGATATTTATATATATATAACTGTTACATAATAATCCAGTGTGAATGTCTTTGAAGAAGATGGCGCTTATTTCTCTTGTCACACGTAATAAGTTTTCATAGCTATTACATAATTCAGTTGTTTGGTAGCTTGCAAGTATAATTAATTTCGGTTTCACAAAAAAGTATAATTAATATTTACATTTCTTTTTTTATTTTTTACATATTTCCATCCCATTTTCAAACAGTTCTTATTTATATATGCATGGGTTTTTGTTTAATTATTATCAAGATTCACGATATATGCCTATATGGTATACGTACGTGTATATATGTAGTCGGATGAGGATGGTCAAGGAGCACAGAGGAAAGCTAATATAACGGATGAAACTAAATCAAAGCTAGGCGGCAACGAGCCATCAACTGCGACCGTAAGAGGATCAGGATCAGACTCGGCTCACGAACCGCACGAGAACAAAGGTTTCTTTAAGAAGATTAAGGAGAAGCTTTCCGGCCACCACAACGATCTGTGAAATCCATCCGGATGGCGATAAAAAAGGGCATACTTAATTATTTATTTGTGTTTGCATTTTAAATTATAAATATCTGTAATCACGATCATGGCCTAAATCGCAACATGTTTGGAATTTTTGGGTTGCTTCTCTTTTTGTTCAAAGAAAGTTTGTATTACTATCATTATGTTTTTTAATAACATGAATTATTGAGGTTAGGTCCTTGGGAGTTTTTATTTCATAACGGGAGTTGAAAAGTTAAGTACATGATACGGTTCGGTTAGTCAGATGTCGAACCGAACCGAGCTTTCCCAATCTGAAGTCGATCCAACGGATGAGATTGCATAATCATCATCTCTGTTTAAAAGTTAAAACACATTCGTCGTTGGTTCATTGAGTCGCTGTTTCCGTCATTTCCCTCTCATTGCAAATGTTAGCTCAGTCGCACTTCTTCTGCAAGTCCTTGGATCTGATTCCGCCACCGTCTCCGGTGTTGCAGTCTGCGATTCACTCTCCTCATCTCTCTTCTTCTTCTTCGAAAAGCAGTCGAGTATCCTTTCTATCGTCTTCTGTAAGCGCTGTTCCGTTCTCCCGCGCCCAGATCTCCCTGACAATGGCTTCGAACTCGAAACGCCCTGACCTAACCGAATATTCTTCTTCGGAACTGAGCGTCACCGAGCTGGATCGATTCGCCGCTGTGGGAAATGCTCTGGCTGATGCTTCCGGCGAGGTTATCAGAAAGTATTTCCGCAAGAAATTCGACATCGTCGATAAAGATGATATGAGTAAGTCTCGATTGCTTCTGTGATCTAATAGACTTATGTGGGTATCGAGTAAGATAGGGGAGTCATTGGTGTTTTAAGTGTTAGGTGAACTTATTGCAATTTCTGAGGAACTGAGAGTGAAAGCGGAATTTGATTGTTAAGCAAAAAACTGACGTAAGGATTTTCTGGTGCTTAACAAGCTCGACACCAAGTTAAGAATCATAGGTTTGGTAGATAACCTAATGTCATGCTTTCTATAGATCACTGAACTACCTCCTCGGCTAAAGTAGTTAGAACCTCTCACTCATTTTACTTTCTGAGAGTCCAACGTATGTTTGTGTTTTTCTGATTTGATCATCTGTAGGTCCTGTTACAATCGCTGATCAATTGGCTGAAGAGGCAATGGTTTCGATTATATTCCACAACTTCCCTTCTCATGCTATGTGAGTTTCCCTTAATTATTGTTTCTTGATAGATTCTCGTTTCCTCTTTTTGTATGATATAAAGAGGTGATCATGCTTGAACTGTGCTCTGCTAGATCACTAGGGAATTTAGTTGTGATTTTTTTCCTCCAAGATAAAGACACATTGATTGCTCTCTTTCCTTGAGCTTCAGCAGATGAATGGATAAGAAAACTGCACTGTTTGTTCACCGCATCTAACAGTCCATGTGTTCATCTTTATTCACATTGTAAAAGCTGAACTGTAGATATGGTGAGGAGAAGGGTTGGAGATGCAAAGAGGAATCTGCAAACTATGTTTGGGTTTTGGACCCAATCGACGGAACAAAGAGCTTTATCACAGGTGCACACTTTGGTCTAATATATTTTCATTTTTATTGTCTTATCAAGAATTTGAGGATTCGATTGTGCTATCAATTGCTTCGTCTCAGGGAAACCCGTGTTTGGTACGTTAATCGCTCTGCTGTACAAAGGTAAACCGGTAAGACACCAGACTCTGTTGTTGTTTGCAAGCTTCCCATGTTTGTGGTATGCATTATAAGCACATTCTAATGATCAGGTTGGAATTCATATTGCCTGGATATAATCTATTTTGTGTTAGTTGTAGAGGAGTTTTAAGCATGCTAAATTTCTGATAGCGTTTAAGAACTTCTATGATTCTGAGGAATTGCATTTGGGCTTACTAACTGACCTTGCTTTCCCTTTCAGATTCTAGGTCTAATTGATCAGCCTATTCTAAAAGAGAGATGGATAGGAATGAGTGGAAGAAGAACGAAATTAAATGGGGAGGATATCTCAACGCGATCTTGCCCAAAACTATCACAAGCATATTTGTAAGTTTGCGTCCATTGAGCCATACTACCGTTACTTCTGTAGTCAGATTTTTTAGGAAATAGTCTAAAAAGATATGTGATGCCTTTATAGTTTCGTGTTTCAAGAAGGCAAGTACCATTCTCATGACCATACTCTATTACTCTTAGATCTCACTTTTTTCTCTTCCCATATTTTGACTGCCCAGATACACCACTAGCCCGCATCTTTTCAGTGGAGAGGCAGAAAAGGCATATGCTCGAGTTAGAGACAAGGTCCTTATCTATTTCACTAATATATTCTTACATGGAATATAGTTAAATTGGGATTGTTTCTCGGTTGGAGCATAGCAGAAGCAAATGAAACCTACATGAAACCTCCTTATGAGAATTTGAGTATCTCAAAATAATCAGTATCTCAATTGAGTCCCCTGATTTTTCTATGGGTCCCCTGAATCCCTTTTATTTTCTGTTCTTTTCATTTCGATGTTGGTAACAAGTGAATGGCATGTTTCCCTTCTGGCTTGTTAAATTTTATTGTAACAGGTGAAGATGCCATTATACGGCTGTGATTGTTATGCTTACGCTCTTCTGGCTTCTGGATTTGTCGATCTTGTTATTGAATCCGGTCTAAAGGTAAAACTTCTCCTTCAGAATGACTTGTCAAAAGTAAATGCCTCATGTACCAATCTTCAACTGGTACTGTCAGTTCGCATCATACTAATTGAAGTCAATGTTATTCTTCACCAGCCATATGATTTCCTTGCTCTGGTGCCTGTAATAGAAGGCGCTGGAGGTACCATAACCGATTGGAAGTGTAACCCACTTCTGTGGGAAGCTTCATCTAGTGCTGTTGCTACAAGTATGTTCAATATTCCAAAAAAAATTGATTCTTGCTCTCAATCACAAACTTAGAGAAACAAAAGATCACACAACCCCTGAATGTGGAACAATTCAACATCTCCATCTACGTTTCCTTTGGTCACAGGCTTTAATGTAGTTGCAGCAGGAGATCCAGACATTCATCAGCAAGCATTGGAGTCACTTGAGTGGCAGTGAAAAGCTTTTACTGGTACGCTGACTTGTCTACTTATTGTTTCTTCATAACTTTCTTGCTTCAGGACAATCATTAGGAACTAGTACTTCGTTCATATGTGCTTGTTTGATAAAAAAAAAACTGATAGTGAGGTTATAATCGGGTTAAGAGTTTTAATTCTAGTTTTTTATTTTCTTGAAATAGGGAACCAGACTTATTTTATTTTTGGCCTTTGTGTCTAAATTTTCTAGATAACAGAATTAGTAATTTGCTAAAAATAGACCATTGAATATCATCAATGCTCATATCCTCCACCAAATTACAGCTTACTCCAAAAACTGGCCACACATATAACAACTCACCCTTTCTCTCTTTCATGACCTTTTTTTCTCCCTCTTTTCTTCAACCACAAGCTATCCAACAAACTCCCTCATTCCTTCTTATCTTTGTTCTTCCTCATCCTTCTCTCTTCTCTCTCTCCTTCCCACCCAGGAGGGATGGAGATAAGAAAGAAACCAAACATATGCACGATTCCCATCTTTGATTTTTCTCCAAAGCCTTCCATGGCTCTCCTCCTGGCTATTCTCCTCTTCCTCTCTGGCCCTGCTGCCTCCGCGTTAGCTGCCGCTGCTGTGGGACCCGCTGCCGGTTTCAAACCGGCAGATGATATTCTCATTGATTGTGGAAGCAAATCGTCATCCAAAACCCCCGATGGAAGAGTCTTTAAGAGTGACCAAGAGACTGTCCAATACATAGAAGCCAAGGATGATATTCAGGTCTCGGCGCCGCCTTCAGACAAGGTCGCTTCTCCTATCTACCTAACTGCAAGGATCTTCCGTGAGGAAGCCACCTACAAATTCCATTTGACCAGACCTGGTTGGCATTGGGTTCGCCTCCATTTCTTGGCCTTCCCTAATGACAAGTTTGATCTCCAACAAGCAACTTTTTCCGTTCTAACGGAGAAATATGTGTTGCTTCATAACTTCAAAATTAGCAACAACAACAATGATAGTCAAGCTGTTGTCCAAAAGGAGTATCTCGTCAACATGACGGATGCACAATTCTCCCTCAGGTTCAGACCTATGAAAAACTCCGCAGCGTTCATCAACGCTATCGAAGTTGTCTCAGCTCCGGACGAACTGATCTCTGATTCCGGCACCGCCCTTTTCCCAGTCAATGGTTTCTCGGGTCTGTCTGACTACGCTTACCAGTCTGTTTACAGAGTCAATGTTGGTGGTCCCTTGATCATGCCTCAGAATGACACATTAGGAAGAACCTGGATACCGGATAAGGAATTCTTGAAAGATGAGAATTTGGCTAAGGACGTCAAGACAACCCCCTCCGCTATCAAGTACCCTCCTGGAGTTACACCTTTGATTGCTCCACAGACGGTTTATGCAACAGCTGCGGAAATGGCTGATTCTCACACCATAGCCCCTAATTTCAACGTCAGTTGGAATTTCCCCTCAAACCCGTCGTTTAACTACCTCATTCGGCTTCATTTCTGTGACATCGTTAGCAAGTCTCTCAACGACCTGTACTTCAATGTGTACATTAACGGGAAAACTGCCATTTCTGGGCTGGATTTGTCCACTGTCGCAGGGGATCTCGCAGCTCCTTACTACAAAGACATTGTTGTGAATGCGACACTTATGAGCCCTGAGCTCCAAGTCCAGATTGGTCCCATGGGAGAAGATACAGGTACGAAAAACGCGATCTTGAATGGCGTTGAGGTCTTGAAGATGAGTAATTCCGTGAACAGCCTTGACGGAGAGTTTGGAGTTGATGGTAGAACCATTGGCATGGGTAAACATGGTATGGTTGCGACCGCAGGGTTTGTGATGATGTTCGGAGCGTTCATTGGCCTCGGAGCCATGGTTTACAGGTGGAAGAAGAGGCCACAAGATTGGCAGAAGAGAAACAGTTTCTCCTCTTGGTTGCTACCGATACACGCCGGTGACAGCACTTTTATGACAAGCAAAGGTGGTTCTCAGAAATCCAACTTCTACAACTCAACTCTCGGCCTCGGCCGCTATTTTTCCCTTTCAGAGCTTCAAGAAGCCACAAAGAACTTTGAAGCATCTCAGATTATCGGTGTTGGAGGATTCGGTAATGTCTATATTGGAACCCTCGACGATGGAACCAAAGTTGCTGTCAAGCGAGGTAACCCACAGTCTGAACAAGGAATCACTGAGTTTCAGACAGAGATTCAGATGCTTTCTAAGCTCAGACACAGACACTTGGTCTCCCTGATTGGTTACTGTGACGAAAACTCAGAGATGATCCTAGTCTATGAGTTCATGTCCAACGGTCCATTCAGGGATCACTTATACGGAAAGAACCTTGCTCCTCTAACCTGGAAACAGCGACTTGAGATCTGTATCGGATCTGCTCGTGGGCTTCACTATTTACACACAGGAACAGCACAAGGGATTATTCACCGTGACGTCAAATCAACCAACATTCTTCTCGACGATGCTTTAGTTGCCAAGGTCGCTGACTTTGGTCTTTCTAAAGATGTAGCCTTCGGACAAAACCATGTCAGCACGGCCGTGAAGGGAAGTTTCGGGTACCTAGACCCCGAATACTTCAGAAGGCAGCAACTTACTGATAAATCCGATGTTTATTCCTTTGGTGTCGTTCTTTTAGAAGCTCTGTGCGCAAGACCAGCCATCAATCCTCAGCTACCAAGAGAACAGGTTAACTTAGCCGAATGGGCTATGCAATGGAAACGAAAAGGGCTGCTCGAAAAGATTATTGATCCTCATTTGGCTGGAACGATAAATCCTGAATCCATGAAGAAGTTTGCGGAAGCTGCAGAGAAGTGTTTGGAAGATTACGGTGTTGATAGGCCAACAATGGGAGATGTTCTGTGGAACTTGGAATATGCTCTTCAGCTTCAAGAGGCATTCACTCAGGGCAAAGCAGAGGAGGCTGAGAACGCTAAGCCAGTGACACCTGGCTCGGTGCCGCCGGTTACTCCATCTCCAATCACTCCCTCAGCCACCACCAACGCGGCCGCTAGTGTTCCGGTTCCTTCTAAGGTGGAAGAGAACAATGGCACAGCCGAGGTTCAGGCCGTGGACGAACACTCTGGAACAGCCATGTTTACTCAGTTTGCTAACCTTAACGGAAGATAAAACAAACTGACAGATAATTAATTAAAAGACAAAAAGAACGCACCAAAACAAACCTGTTGTTATAAACAGTAATTGAAATAGAAAATACAAAAATGAACTTTTTAAGGTGATATGTTTGTTCTTTATATGTTTTTGTGGTGGTCCGGGAGATGTGTTTGATATTTATATTTTTGGTGTGTATTTTGTCATATTTTCTTTATTTTTTGTATGAATTGTACGTTTCGGGTGGATGGATATGTATGTATGTATACAACTAAATGCTCTGATGCATTTATCTACTTATCCTCCTTTGTTGTAGTTGTTAGTTCTAGGCTACAAATGCAACTTCACATTCAAAGATAACCGTGTTTGGATCTTCCATAAGATTTTCACCATTTGTACACACAGAAAACAAAAAGTACTCTTTTTGTATTCTGGGAAATTATGGGTTTTACGGTCTGTACATCTTTTTCAGACCAAGGATTAGAATAATTTAAATTATGTTTTTGCGAATGAATCTCCTCTATAAGACGGTGTTTATACTGGAAAACGATGTGTTTTCCTCCCGAAGTTCTAAAATAATTAAATTGGGTAACCGATTCTCTTATTCAGTTGTCTAGTATAAACTCTAGTCAAATTTCTACCTTAATTAGCTAAGCTAAGAAAGACCTCAATGTTTTGTGTGTCATTAACTATTGGATTCAAACTTTGATTGTTATTGAACGGAATTAGTGTTTGGTCTAGGAACCCTCTATTAGTTAATGGTCATAGAAACCATTTCTTTCTTTAGATGGGTTAGTCCGGTGCTAATCATCTCCTCATCGTAGAAACCCTGCAATATTTTGTATAGATAATCGTAAAATGTTTGGATATCAAGTTCTTCACAAGTGTTTGTAGGAGAGGAAGTATAGGTGAGAAAAGATTAGGGTGAGTCACAGATTCTGCAAAAAATAAGAGAACCATGGAAGTATAATAAAATGAAAAACCCAGAAATAGAAACCATTCCCTTGAATTAAGCAGATGAGTTCTCTTTTTCTCTTTCCTTTTCCTTCAATTAAGCTATATAAATGAATAGCTCAAATTTTCCCCCAAAAGAGACTCAAATTTTTTGTTCTTGTTTTTGTGCTTTTGTTATCTCTCATCTATAACTATGGAAAACATAAGTGGGCACGAGGCTTTTGACATGGGAGAGTTGAGAAACAACCTTCCCAAAAAGTAAAACCTGAAAAATTATCTCATTGATTATGTTCTTATTTAAATTATGGGTTTCTGGATTACTTTTTAACTTTGGATTTTGTTAATGGTGATAAAAATAGGAGAGGATTGTCAAGGTACTATTCAGGGAAAGCAAGATCATTCGCTTGTATCTCAGATGTTAAATGCCTTGAAGATCTCATGAAACCAACCCATCCTCTTGATGATGATGATGCCTACAAGAAGAGGAAGAAGAAGAATAAGCAATCATCTTCATCTTCATTTTCTGCTGCTGTTAACAGCAATGTGAATTTCTCAAACTACCCTTGTCGTCGAGTCTCAAGTAGCACCCATTGTTCCTCACCTTGTGTTGGTGCGTAGAAACAAAAAAAACACTTTCTCGATTTATCATAAATCTTAATTAATGGCCCCTTTGGTTATTTTTCTTACCCAATACTCTAAACACAACCTTCTGCTTTAAAAACTTCATGTATGTGGGGCCATTCACATCCAATTTTGGTTTTTTTTTTTTTTTATTAATGGTAAATGATTTTGTGGTTGCACTAATTTTGTTGATTTGCTCCAATTTGTGCATGTTTTGTTGGGACAGAGTGTTCAGTGTTGGTCCAAAAGCCAAACAATATCAATTTAAAAAATACTCCTGAGTTCCTTTTTTTCTCAAAACATGCAACCATACATTTGAAGACAAAGTCAAGACAAGTCATAATGAGTAATTGCTTACGTGGCTAATTTACATAATTCACGACATTGGGAGCGGGCTAGAGGCGCGTAGAGAACACGCGCTTCCTTTAAAAGCTGACGTGGTCAATTGACTATCTGACATTCTCTTGACCCCTTCTCTCCCTTGCTTTTCTGTATATTCACGATCCTGCCATTCCTATCCCAATCGGACGCTGCTGAGATCAATATGACTTGTTCTTACCGTATTCCGCGAACCATGTGATTATTGTCCCACGGTATCGTGACTTCGGTGAGAAACTGATCGCAAGTATTTTCCCTCACTTTCTCGAGAAAAAAAAAAGGTTTCTGCATCTTTGTCGCCCTTCACCTTGAGATGCCCAAACAAAAAGCTCCAAGGAAGCAACTCAAGTCCTATAAACTGAAACACATCAACAGGACGATTCAAGGTACGTCTTTAGCTCACCCCATTTTTTGTGTCTTGTTTCTTTTCCCGTTGAACCGTTCCGAAATTCGTGGGATATTTCCTTGGTAAATTCAGAGGGAGATGCTGTTTTGATGCGGTCGTCGGAGCCGGGGAAACCGTCGTACGTTGCGAGGGTCGAGGCGATCGAGGCGGACGCGCGTGGATCGCACGCGAGGGTTCGTGTGAGGTGGTATTACCGGCCGGAGGAATCCATCGGAGGGAGGAGACAGTTCCATGGAGCGAAGGAGGTTTTCCTCTCGGACCACTACGACTTGCAAAGCGCCGATACGATCGAAGGCAAGTGTAAGGTCCACAGCTTCAGTAGCTACACCAAACTCGACTCCGTCGGAAACGACGACTTCTTCTGTCGTTTCGAGTACAATTCTGCAACCGGCGCATTTAATCCCGACAGAGTCGCCGTGTATGTGTCTCTGGAGACTCTCTCTCTATTACCTTATTCGATTCTGTTACTTTATTAGCCAAAAGAGAAGATTAAATCATGGGCTATTTGGTTTGATGAAATTGTTTCTGCAAGGTTTAGTAATCAATTGAGTCAGGGATGCTTTCTTTTGTTGCTGCAGGTTCTGCAAGTGTGAGATGCCGTACAACCCTGATGACTTGATGGTGCAATGCGAGGATTGTTCTGAGTGGTAAGTGTTCACTTGCGTGAAACTCTCTTCTTTTTTTTTAATCTTCTTGATTCACAAACTTGAATTGCTCATTTTTATCAAGTGTATTCCATTAGTCCTGGTGGACATGCTATTGAGGTTGCTTGAGATGAATGCATCAGTCATGCCTTTACTTTGCTGATGCTATTCCTTTCTTACTCATGTATTGTCTTATCTGATTCTATAAAAACCGGTGGTGAATGGCAACAAAAGCTGATGCTCTGGTCTGGTCTCAACGCTTGTAGTGACTGTGATGAGGATCCTAATGTAATTGTTGTGGAACCTTGTAATCTTACTGCAGCTTTTTAGTCTCTGGATTGGTCTTTCACTCATGTTAGCTTGTTGTATTTGTATGAGACAAGAAGTAAAATGAATGAAGCCACTGAAACAAATATATTGATCTCTTGATCTTGGAACTGTTAAGCCTACTCTATTTTACTTTCTCATAAAGAGGATCTTGTTACTAGTTACTATGTTGCCTTTGATGTTACAGCAAACTAACATTGGCTCAGGTTTCATCCTTCTTGTATAGGAACGACAATAGAGGCAGCTAAAAAGCTCGATCACTTCTACTGCCAAGAGTGTTCCTCAGAACAGCAGAGTTTGCACAACTCTATTTCAACCTCTAACAACTCAGATGCTAAGGTAATTCTCTATCTCCCATTTCAGTAAATATCTGTATTTTTCTGGGGCTGGTCAAAACTATCTCAATGAAATTCGGGGTTTATTTGAACTGGCCAATATAGAACCAGCCGGGCCAACTATAAGAAACTCTTGAACTGATATTACTAAACCAATTTAAGACAGAAAAACTCCTGAACCCAAAGTAAATGTGTCGTTAAGCTGAAAGAGACAACTTTTTGATATGTTGTTCCAACAAAACAGGTTAATACAAAACGCAGCCTGGTGGTAAGCAAGACGAGGACTAAACACACCAAGCGATCAGGTTAACATAAAACCTGTAAGCTATATCTGGAGTGAGTTGAATATCATGGTGTAAATCTGTAAAGGTGTTTGCTTTCTTTCCCTCTCTAGTTTTTTTTCTTAAGAATGAGGGTTTAGGTCGTTTGGCTTGATTGGTGACTTTGGTGTTATGGTATAATCATATGTATAGTCTATATGGTTTCGTCTCCTTTAGTGTTTGTTTCACATGAAATTGAGTAAAATGGTTTGTTTATAATACCGAACAAAGAGAGAGAGAGAGAGAGTTGCTAATTGGTTTGTTTCTTCATTGTCAACTCTAGAAAGAAGTGGTAACTTTTACCAAAACCCTTGGTGCGTTCTTTATAAATTTTCAACGCATATTCAAAGACACAACCGTTGTTTGTTTTTTTTTTATGACACAACTCACAACAATCATGGTTAAAGTGTATTCAATGCAAAACCTTTCGATTTCAGTCTAATCACTGTTAACATTTTTATCATCGCGTATTCAAAATTCCGGGATTCAACTTCCATCCAACAACCACGAGATTCAGTACACATCATTTTCATGATACTTCAAAATAAAAATATCAGAGAAGATAAAAAAAAATTGCAACTAACGTTTCCACCTTTGTCGCGAGGAAGTGGAAGATAATTCTATTTTTTAGGCTTAAGAAAATATAATTAATTTTCTACAACACGACACGGCTCTGGTACAAGTTGAACCTATCTATCCGACACCCAGTCAATTATTAACACGTGTTGATACATCATTGGTCAACTCTTTTTTTCCCAATCCAAGTAATCTTCTAAAATACCATTTAATATCTTGATTATAATAATTACAAAAAAAAAATCTTTTATCTTTAAAGAAAGGGCAACCGAAAGATAATCTCCAAAGGGAAAAAGACATGTAGCGTCTATAGATACACCTATACATTGACGTTGCGTGTGTATAGATACTTTCTTCCCCCTTAGGGTTCTATATTAATCCCTCTCCCTTCCTCTCTGCTTCCTTCAATCGAAATCCATGGATCCTCTTAAGCTTTCTTTCTCCGTTTTCCTTCTCTTTTTCCTTTTCGTCTCCGTTTCGTCGTCTGATGGCGATGATCTCGTGATCCGTCAGGTGGTTGATGGAGCCGAGCCCAAGGTTTTGTCCTCGGAGGATCACTTTTCTCTGTTCAAGAGGAAGTTCGGCAAGGTTTACGGCTCCAGTGAGGAGCATGATTACAGGTTCTCCGTTTTCAAGGCGAACCTCAGGCGAGCGAGGCGTCACCAGAAGTTGGATCCGTCGGCGCGTCATGGCGTTACGCAGTTCTCGGATCTGACTCGATCTGAGTTCCGGAAGAAGCATTTGGGTGTCAGAGGCGGGTTTAAGCTTCCCAAGGACGCCAACAAGGCTCCCATTCTCCCTACCGAAAATCTCCCTGAGGAGTTTGATTGGAGAGATCGTGGCGCTGTTACCCCCGTCAAAAATCAGGTACTCTTATGGAATTCCATGACCATTGGTTTGTATTATCTGTGATGGAATTCAAGTCGAGGATTCGTTTTGTGGAACTTGCTTGTATGATGGATTTTGCTCATTGGTTTAACGTTGGTGTACCTCTAGGGTTCTTGCGGCTCTTGCTGGAGTTTCAGTGCCACCGGAGCTCTGGAAGGTGCTAACTTCCTCGCAACCGGCAAACTCGTCAGCCTCAGCGAACAACAGCTTGTCGATTGTGATCACGAGGTTTGACTTCATTTCATATCTTCTCCTTGTTTCCATTTTACCTATCTCTTGTCTTTGGGATGAAAATAATCTCATGATTCTTGTTTGTGTTATTTATGTATATGATTGATCAATAATCAAGATGTTCATAGTTTTTGCGGGTATCTCAATTAATACTAAGTTCAGTTGCTTACCTTATATGATCTTGTTTCTCAGTGTTTTCCTATATAGAAGATTCATAATTTCAGCTTGTACTAATCCCTGTGAAACTTTTCTAATAGCTGTTTGATCTCTCTTTCTCTTTCTGCAGTGTGATCCAGAGGAGGCAGGTTCATGCGACTCTGGTTGCAATGGTGGGCTAATGAACAGCGCATTTGAATACACCCTCAAAACCGGAGGGCTCATGAGAGAAGAAGACTATCCTTACACCGGAAAGGACGGCCCGATCTGCAAGTTAGACAAGTCCAAGATCGTTGCCTCTGTCTCTAATTTCAGTGTTATCTCCATTGATGAAGAACAGATTGCTGCAAACCTTGTCAAAAACGGACCACTTGCAGTAGCCATCAACGCAGCCTATATGCAGACTTACATTGGAGGAGTCTCGTGCCCTTACATTTGCGCCAGGAGGCTCAACCACGGTGTCTTATTGGTGGGTTATGGTTCTGCTGGTTACGCTCCGGCTAGGTTCAAGGAGAAGCCTTACTGGATCATCAAGAACTCATGGGGAGAGACTTGGGGTGAGAATGGTTTCTACAAAATCTGCAAAGGCCGTAACATTTGTGGCGTTGACAGTCTTGTATCCACCGTTTCAGCCACCGTCTCCACCACCGCCCATTAATTCCTGGTGATTTGTGTGAGCGAGCACTCTTTGCGTTGACTCTCTATTCCTCTCTGCTTCTTTTTTTTTTTAAGAAAGATGATGTCTGTAAATAAAATGCATTCTCTCTTGAGGAAAGCCATACAATGCTCTGATGACTCTTGATTCGAGCTATTCAACCCAAGACCTACAACGTTATATGGGCCTGATAGTTCAACAAAATTGGGCCATTATATGAGCCTACTTGGACTAAGATCACTTTATATGGGCCCTAATCTAACGCGGGAGAGTCTCTTCATCTCTGTAAATGTTAGTCTAAAGATTCGAATCAAAAAATAACTCCTATCAGGCCGTTTTATCATTTACCCAGGCCCATTAGCAACTACAATGTAATGGGCTTTTGAAATTTTCATTATTGGGCCTTTACGTAGTTCAATGGGCCTACGGATGGTTTCCTGGTTCGAACTTTCACAGAATCTATTAAAAACTTTTTATTCTTTACCCAGGCCCATCAACTACAATATAATGGGCTTTAAAATTTTCATTATTGGGCCATGACGTTGTTAAATGGGCCTATGGATGGTTTCCTAATTGTGGGCCGCCGCCAAACTATCGGTTCAAAAATTCGAACTTTCACAGAACTTTATTAAAACTTTTTATTCTTCACCTAGGCCCATCAACTACAATATAATGGGCTTTGAAAATTTCATTATTGGGCCATTACGTTGTTAAATGGGCCTCTGGATGGTTTCCTAATTGTGGGCCGCCGCCAAACTATCGGTTCAAAAATTCGGACTTTCACAGAACTTTATTAAAAACTTTATATTCGTTACCCAGGCCCATCAACTACAATATAATGGGCTTTGAAATTTTCATTATTGGGCCATTACGTTGTTAAATGGGCCAATGGATGGTTTCCTATGTGTGGGTCGCCGCCGAACTACGGTTCAAAAGTTCGAACTTTCACAGAACTTTATTAAAAACTTTTTATCCTGCTCAACTACTAAACCACGTCTGTGACATAATCTTAGGTCTTATAAGTATATATAACTGCAATCTCTGGATGAAAATACTTTTACAGAGGAGTAATACTAATAAACTAATCATGCAAAAATGAGTTTTAATTTATTTATTGTTAAAACATTTCCAGTAGATGAACTTGTTTAGCAGGCAAAACAAAGTAAAAAAAATACTGAGATTATTCGTATCCACAGCTTATTATTTAATTCCAAACAAACACAACAACAAATGGGTTTTGCCTCGTACAAATCCCATTATCCCCTCTTTTTTTTTGTTTTGTGTAAAAAAAAAATGCATCTCCTCACAGGCAAATAAATAAATTTAATTGACCCTTATACGGAGAGAAGGGGAAAACAAATATATTGGAGTTTTAATAAAAAGAAATAGAAGTTGTCTGTACCTTAATATATGCAAAATGCAGAGGATGAGAGGAAGGAATGAATGAAACATGATCCATCCAATCATTCGTCATCGTTCGCGGTGAGGATGAAAGTGAAGGGAGCGAACTTGTAACCATCTCCTTCGTAGAATTTGTTCTGAAACTCAACCCAGTGGAGACGCAGCGCGTGAAGGAACGCGCTTAGTGTCTCCATCACCAGCAACACTCCCACGGTGGCGAATATGAAAACGGCGATCCCAACGATCAGGATCAACACATTGTTGTAACTGTTTTGTTGCCGGTGACATGACACAAAAAGACCGATTAAGTGATTTGCTAATATTATCTAATTACACCAAAGAGAGAGAGAGAGAGAGAGAGAGGGTGGCATACCCCCAAGCGAGGAGGAGGACCTTCTCATAGAAGACTGATGATAGCTCTGAGTGGGCAAGACTGGACCAAAAGCATTGGATATTACTTCATGACTAGAGAGAACTTCATGTATAACTTCT
Organism: Kernera saxatilis; assembly: GCA_900406395.1. Lineage (NCBI taxonomy): Eukaryota > Viridiplantae > Streptophyta > Magnoliopsida > Brassicales > Brassicaceae > Kernera > Kernera saxatilis. Next base: position 22,232 of record OVAY01000191.1, on the reverse strand, counting down.
ACTACTCATTCTAAGATGATGAGATACCTGAGAGCCCAAAGACGCAGGTAAGAAGCGGTGTTGGAAACAGCTCCAAGCACGAACTCTATGGTGTGAATCAGCTGATGCACAAATATCTCGCTGAATTCAAACTCCTCGTGCCCATGGGATCCTCCGTTTGTCTCTACATGAAGACTCTCGTCTGTCTCGTCAAGAGGTGCGTACGACTGACCTTGATGCCTCTGGAGAGGAAACCGTTTAGGACGACCAGACCAGACCAGCAAAGGAACAAAAAAAACTAAAAGGGAAAAGGAGAGAGAATCTCACAGCTTCATGTTGTTTCTTCAAGATGAATGGCTTTGGAAGCAACATACACGGAACAGAAACAAGAGCCAGAAAGAGAAGCACAAGCTGAAAAATGGGAGAGGAAGATGATGAGTGATACAAAACATATGACATGCTTTTCTTACATCTCGTAACAGCAATTGCTAGGCAGGGATACTAACCTGCACTGTTTTCTGGTGAGGGAAAAGTTGATTCTCTCCTAACTCATCCGTTGGGCTGAGGAACATGTATATCATTACATGATACAAATCTGCTTGAGAACCACTGCACCACTTTATGATGATGAGGACCGAGAGATAGCCAAACAAGCTGTTCAAGAATATCATCTGGGGAATGAACTGGAACCTGCAAGCCCACAAAATTAGACGTCGTGATGATGACTGATAGGATTGGAAAGAGAGCACGCTATGGTCAGAAAATATCAACTCAACCTACCATATATTTACACTCGATTTGAAGAATCTTGCATTGAAGTAGCTCATTATGATTCCGAGGTTCATTTGAGAAACTCCGAGAAGGATTGACATTTTCATCTTCAGCGAGTTCAGGAACGGCAGCTCGCTACGGGTACCATGCCACACAGGATCTAGACCAAATGGATAAGTGTCCCGGACCTTTATCAAACCAATTGTTGTAGCCTCACTGAACATAGAGCATAAGAGAAAGAAAAAAAAAAACTCAGAACCACAAAGTATTTGCCTGCTACTAATATGCTTTTGTATTTATATAATAAATTTGAACTTTTAGAACTAATCTGCATACCTGCATGAGGCATCACGGCAATCATAGGCAGATGGAGCAAACAATGGGTATGGTATAGAGAAGAACTCGTTGTAGATTAAACCAGTGTATATTGAGAAGAGTGACATCATCATAATGACATAACGGCCACCAAAAGCCATTTCCATAATATCTCCAAGTTTCTGTGGTCAGGAAACAATCGGTTGAAGAGTTAGCATCTAAAACTTGCAAGAACAAAACATTAACAATTAATCACAATGCATATTAGATAGACTATAATATGCTCTGTAGAACTGTCAAGTGGGTTTCCTATGCTTTCATATTTGCATGCAACTCCAAGAGAAAACAGACAGCTATACTATCAGCAGGTTCTGCTGCTGAGACAGAATTCAATCCGATGCTCACAGTCAGAACATAGGTAACATTACCTGGCTGGAAAGTTTCTTTTCTCTCAATATCAAGTACATAGTTGCAAGCAGCAAACATATTCCATGCCCCCAATCACCAAACATAACAGCGAAAAGGAAGGGGAATGTGACAATTGTGAATACACCCGGATTAGCTTCCTGATACTTGGCCACACTGCAGAGTGGTGATCATAGAAGATTGATCAGAGGAAACTATGACAAGGCTAAACGCAGTCTACAACACATCTTACAATATTAAGGCTATTTCCTATTTCCTAGACTGAATCAGAAGCTCCAGAAAGACACTTACCCATACGCATCAACAATTTCCTGGATTGCAGAAGTAAATTTGTTTGTGCGGAAATAAGTTGGTGGCAACTCTTTGGTCCTCAGAACCTGGAATATTGATCCAACTTGAGAATTGGAGTCAACTGCAGCACGCTGTAATGCATCTTGAATCTGCACAAAGAAACCTTTCTCTACTTAAGTATTTAGAAAACGACACATAATTGTAAACTCATTATCACGCAATATATTAATATTGCAATTGACAGTGCAGCAAAAGGAACAACTCACTTCTTTTGATGCAAAAACAGGACTCCAGCCCTCGGCCACAAGGCACTTCTTCGTCACATCAAGACTAAGCATGTTCAAAGTATGATAGATAGCTTTCTCTTTGCGTACCTGCAATCGGTAAATATAAACTTGAGTTCAGCTTGCATGGACTAGAACAAATGGGCGAACACAGACCGCTCAATATTGATCTACATAGGATAATACCTTGAGGTTCCATAGCTCAAACTTATCTCCAATGGTCTGCAACAAAATGTTACGGTGACCTAACCCAGCATCTATGGTGGTTTTAAGCTCTGTTAATCGACCTGAAACCTGAAGCGTTGTGAAAGAATTAAACATGGTTAGACAGTTTCTGGTTTTATGGTATCTTCATTATATGGGGTATCATGATGAAATTGCTAGCCTGCGATACACTGTCACATGGATGCTAAGTGCTAAACAACTTTGAAACTAGCAGGCACACAATTTCAGTACATCAAAACATCATGTTCTCATGCATTAGCATTTATTGGACATCTGAGAACCAACGAATACCCAAACTTTTGTTATCATCTATGACTCATGTCCAAAGAAAGCCATGCACAAAGAAAGAAATATACAGGGAAGTAAATGGTTTATCACAACAACAAAAAGAAATATGGAATATTTACCACACCTATCAGCTGGAAAATTCACAAGAAAGGTAATACATACCTCGGTTATCATTTGAGCTTGTTTTCCAAGGTCCTCACTGAAAGGATAGCGGTTGGCCCCAAAAGCTTCACATATTTTAAGAATTTTGCTTTTTGCTCTTTCCCCGGAATAGAAGACAACAAAAACATTTTTCTCAGCCTGCAATTTTTTTAGTTAAAAAAATCAATTTCGAATTGAGAGAGAGAAAAGTGAATTTCTTTTCTAACGTGATCAGCATTCCAAATGTTGAACGAACTCTTGGCTCTGTAGATCGAAAAATATAGATAAATGCAACACTAACAAGTAGAAAAAATAAACCGTGTAGACAGTTCTATATTTCAAATATCTAGCATGTGCATATGCGAGCAGAAATTACACAAGGAAAGAAAGTAACTGAACTCCTGTATCAGTATAAGATAAGAAAAAAGCAGAAGCATCTAACCTTCTCCCCAGAGTTGGGATCAATGACCGGCTCCTCAATGACAGACTGTCGAGTAAAGATGTTTCCCCTAGTAGCACGGAATAGAATCCTCTCAAACACCATAGACTTTTCACGAGGCACTAACCCCGTGAGAAATCCAAGCTTTACTTGCTTTGTCGAATCAATGGACTTCTCCTGTTTAAAAGGAACTATTGTAAATTTGGTAACCAAACAAGAAATTAGAAAAAAATTAAGCATGGGAATAGCTGCATCTGTCGTACTTCCTGCAACAAAGGAGACTCCAGCAGATCTTCACCCGCTTGTTGTGATTCTGACTCTCTCTGTTGAGCCGTGGCACTTGTATGAGCAGAAGAAAAGAACTCACCAGCCTGAAAAATTCATATTCAGATAAATATAACACTAGACGGACATCCAGGGATTCCACCATAACATCAGAAGCCTACTTATCACCATGAAAAGCCTCCGACTCATTAAAATTTTCTTTATCAAATATTACCTATCGCAGGCATTAAGTTCTCCTTATGGTAAATAGAGACTTGCAGACAAATAATTACAAATCAAATAATCAAAAATAGCGTAATCAAACATAACATCTTCAAAGCCGTGAATTAAATATATGGAAAACATATACCTTTTGAAGAACCAACTTGTACTCCATAAGTTCATTATAGGATCGCTGCAACTTGTCATTATTAGCATTGATTTCAAGAAGTTCAGCTTCTAGCTCTCCAAGCTTTACCTGACAAGCCATAAAGAAAAAAAGAGTATATCCGTGAGTTAACCGAAAGCATGACATGGAAAATGAAAAGCAGGTATCCTCATTTTACCTCTACATCATCCAAGTCAATATCATTTTCTTTCTCTAGCATCTCCTTGGCTAAAACTCCTGCTTTTGACATTTGATCCTTGAAGAAACGTATCTTTCGTGCCATCTCTCCACATCTTTTTATCTTAGTCCATCAAAAACGAGAGAAAAATTATCACAACTGTAAGATGTACCTTCTTATAAGATAATTACATGAAAGGGATTGTATTACATTCCTACAGTCACATAAGCATGAATTTACCTGAGCTGCATAAGTACGTTGAAATGGGCTCTTCTCTGAATTAAGCTGAAATCAACGTTAAAAAATGGTCTATAAGGACAGAGTTATTCACAACAAACGCCAAAAACCATTGACCAAAAATCTGTGGTGAGGAAAATCTATATCTCATCATCTCTTAAGATCTCAAAACCAAACGCCAAAGTCACAATGATTAGCAATTGAAAAAATACGCAATGAAAAACTTATTCAGGCGCGTCGATTTCTCTCCAAGACAAGCACAAAAAGATCGCGATATTCAGATGACAGCTAGAAAAGATGCGTCAACTCTTATAAATACTGAATGAAACCTAGGGTTCCAATGTCGAGTTTCCGTGACCAGAAAACCCCGTCAAAATGGCCATCGAAGGTCCAATCTCACAGAAAATCGTTCGTCAGACACGGATTGCAATGGAAATTAGAAAATGCACAATCAAATACAAATCTCGTCAACGATCACGAGAGATGATCAGAGAGAGATAGAAAAGGAGTACGCACGTCTTTGAATTGGACGAGACCGAGATCCCCAAGGTAAGAGACGGTAAGATGAGCCGATTCCATGGGAACAATGAGTTGAACAAGTTGCATCGGCTCTGACCGCATTAGATCCATCGGCGGACAACAACCACCGCCGCCGCTTTCCGCCATCGATTCAACTTTCTCCGCCTTCTTCGTCGATGAAACGAGAAATAGAAAATATGACGATAATGTCAGAGAGGAGGCAAAGACGGAGAGCTGTAATCATTTGTCTGCGTCGTCCCCATCGCGTATTTATGTTTTTATTCCATAATTGCCCCTCATCGTTTTAACATGATGAGGTAGGCAATGACCATTCTACCCTTGCTGTAATGACTTGCTATTGGGCTTTTGTTGGGCTTTCAAGCCTGACTCGCTATAACATCAGTGTTAGAAGTATGTAGAACAGATAGCATAGACCGGACTCAACCAAACCAGAACTGATAGCCATTAACCAAAATACAAACCGGAATAACCGATCAAGAGCATCATTATTAACCATTATTACTTAGGAAAAAATTGTCTCAATTATTACGTTTCTATTCAAAGCAAAAAATAGAAAAGGGAGAGCAAAGAATTCAAAAATTCTCTGTTATTGTAAAAGTCTAGGTACAACTGTGCAATCAAGAAAAAGCCTCACAATCTGATAGTAGAACATCACAAACAACTTGAACATGAAAATATAATATAAACTATAGATTATAGAAAGAAAAATTAAAGTGTCTCTTATTTCAGCCGGTGGATCTGAGAGCCTTGCGAGATAATGGATGTGCGATTAAAACTGACCCATAACGTTGTTTTTCACTTTCGCACCTAATCTTCATCATCTCCAAATTTCCAGTAATGAAATAGAGAAAAGAAAGCCTCTAAGTTTTTTGTCTGCTGGTAAGCAAATTCAACAGTTCTAGCATTATCTTTCTCATTGAGCAAATTCAAAACGCCTTTGTTCAATTGCAGAATTAACTTCTCTTGGGTTTGCAATTGCATCACTTAGAGAATACTATATCATCCAATGTTGGCTCACATTAATTTGTGCCGAATTAATCACAATCGTCGTGATTTGCTTTTAAAAATGGACCCGTTTTTGGCCCATCACTGAGACCCAATTAAGAACCGCCATTTTGTTTCCAAAGATTCTAGTGTCAATTTTTCTTCTTCTTTTTTTGGTCAAAGGCATGTAAAATCACAGATAGAATTTTCTAGGAAGCATATAGCAGCAGGAGATGTTATTTAGTAGAAAATATGTGCAATCGAAATGACTATAATATAATCTAAACGCAAACATATTATTTTTCTTACTGAAAAATTAATCACAAATGGACCACAAAAAGTCAGACCCTTTTTTCTTTTGAAGAAACAATTAAAAAAAAAGAAAAAAAAAATTTCTAAAAGTGGGATTATACGTATAATATACAGTGAGATCTACGGATTTGGACGGACAGGATTGAAAGACGCAAGAAACATGTCAGAAGATGGTCCACGAACCTATTGTACAAAGACAAAGACAAACGATGAATTAATACTCAGCTCACAAGAATTGACGCCCATAAATCCACCGACTGAGAAGACAATTGTGGCGATTTAGAGATTAAACTTGGTTATAACAAAAGAAATAGAGATCAAAGGATACTCTCGTATTAGCAGAAGGTTCGAGTAAGCTCTAGTGTATAACAACTAAAAAGGGAAAATAGTTATTAGCATTAATACTACATGCAAGGACAATGACATCGATGAATGATTGGATTTTGTTTCGTTATATAAATATAAAAACAATTTTTAAGTAATTCGAGTCCATTGGTGAATGATTGATGCTAGTAATTAATTGGTAAAGGACGTCCCATATATACTATTTTTATAAGAGGAATGTTTATAAAGTGCACGAAGAACCTTTTCAAAAAGTCCAGTAGTACATCCATCCATGTGATTAAGATTTACAAAATGAAAAATCTCTAATTTCTTTACATTGAAAATAAAGATGCAAAAATCACACTAATACAGACCAAATTTTATAATTAATTAACAAAAACGAAATTATTGACACAAAGAGGTTAATCTCCCGTCTTAGCAAAAGCCTTGATTCTTTTTTCCTGATATGGACGAGTTCGAATCAACAAGCAACTTCGTTGACACCCAAAAACAAATTCTCATGTTTGATTTAAAAGGCAGACAAAAAAACCTATATTTAGTTTTAAAGTAACAAGGGGAATTGGCCAAAGAAAAGTAACGATGGGAAAGATTCGAGAGAGATCATCCATATCTTCTTCCTCTAAAAGTGTTTTTTGTCGTCTTCTACCTCATAAATGATTTATTATCTAATTATTCTTTAAGAGGATCTGATCCACTCTTTATTTATATCAAAAGTATTAAATGTTTATTATATCAAAAATATCATTTAATTCCGGACAATATGGCCGACATGACCGCGCGCAAAGCCTTATATACGAGTACGTTTTGATTATTGATTTTTGCAAAATAACGAGCAAAATTCATCCATTAAAGGATACATTAACAAGAGATCATGTCTCAATTGTTAACAACCTCAACAATAATTAACATTATTTTATAACTATGTTAGTTAGACCATATCTAATGTATTTTTTATTTTTATTTTACTCTAAACTAGAGCAACTCTAAAATAAAATAATATTTATTTTTTAGTATATTTCTCTATTTTTATTTTATTTTTTTAAAGAGTAAAAAATTAGAGAAAAAAATAGAATTTTAAAATAAAATATAGAATAGGTTAGAGATAATTTTATTATATTATAGAGTTTAAAAAAAAAATATAGGATTGGAAATGCTCTCAGGACAAAGTATTTAATCCCTTTACAATCTAACTAAATAGAACCAACACCCAAATTTTCAATATTTAGTCGTGATACTTTTAACTGAGTTACAATTGAATTTACTCAAGTTGAAAAGTGATGAGGTTCGAGCCACTAAACTACAATCATTGTTTGAGTTGCATAAATTGAACTCCCTTGCAAAATTATGGTTCGTTATGCTGGAGTCCATATAGTGTTTGTTGTGGGTTGTAAAGACTGGAAATCGATTTTCGTTCATTATTTAATTTTTTCTTTTCGCTAAATATTATTTTATTATTTTTTCAACTAATACATACATATAAATACAAAAAAAAAAAGAAAAGAGAGCGGCAATAAGAGGTAAAAAAAAGGAAGTAGATATACACATGGATGATGGAAGACAAAAGCTGGCATGAAGAGCTGGCCATTTGTCAAATTCCCCCACCTTCCCCTATTTATTTAATACTTTCATTTGTATATTTTTTCCACAATTTTTTTAATTATTTCGATTTTTGTCGTTTCTATTTATTAGATTAATTAGCAACTGACGAAAAAAGATGAATATATTAGACCAAAAAGATTGTATTCAACTCCACTTTTGCACTTTTTCTTCCGTCGACAAGACCTACAAGGTTCCCACGTCGAGGTCTTTAACTATTTCCGTAAAATAGAAGTAAAAAAAAAAACTAAGTGGGCTTTTTTTTGTTCTTTTACATTCAATTACACAATAATTTATTTTAAAATAACACTTACAGAAAATTAGTTTCGGAAACAAAGTTAATTAATACTTCGAAAATATATTACAAATTTTTTTAATTTTTTATCATTGATTATTAAATAATTATAGTTCAGCTGCCCTTTTTAGTTTTTACAAAGCATCTAAAAACAATTAATTCTATAGATTTGTGCTTTATGTAAATACAAAAGCTATCATTTCAAAACCTTTTTTCTAAACTTAATCGATGTAGTTAAGACGGTAAGAATTTCGCGTATAAATGCGTGACATGTCCACTTTAAGACACATTTAAACTAAAGAAAACGAGAGCTTGGCCACCAACTGATAAAGAACCATAGTATTAATTTTCAGTGTTATTAGATAAAACAAAATCTAAATAACTTTAAGTTTCACAACTAACAGGTTGCTATATTTAATCTCTGCCTCCTTCTATGAACCAAAATTCAATGTAAAAGATGACTGAATCATATATCTAATCCGTTTTTGGAGATCCAAATTAATATAAAACCTCTAATTATTCAATATTGATACAAAAAGATAAGCACGTAATCTCCTTGGAAACAAATCAATTATAATATTCATAGTGTGATTAAATGAATGTAAAAATACAGCATCTAGAACCATCCCTTCCAATTTATACAAAATTCACAACAAAATCAAGTGTCTTAATTTGATTAGTCGATTGAGTCATCATTGTAGATATTTATATATCCGGTTAAGAAAAAAAAATTAAAAATTATAAACCAGACCAAACCGGGTGTGAAAGCAAAACCAGAGCAAGTCAATTTGGGCATTCAGAGCTAAGGAGAGAGTAGCTATCAAGAAAGCGAGAGGAAGAGTTAAAAGAAAAAGAAGACAAAGGAAACCTAAGCTGCTTATCTATAAAGCCAACACATTATTCTTACCCTTTTGCCCACACTCATACCCCATCATCATCTCTACATACACATATTACATATACATACACTCACCCACATGAACACTATATAGTACTGGTCCAAGGATACAAGTTGAGAGAGAGAGTGAGTAGACACTTTTGTGAAATTCAAGAAATTTGAAAAAAAAACAAAAAAAATTTATTTTTCAGGGGATACAAAAACAAAATTTGTTAATTGGACAAGGAAGGAAGGAAACAGAAAGATGAAGATTTGGTGTGATGTGTGTGATAAAGAGGAAGCTTCAGTGTTTTGTTGTGCAGATGAAGCAGCTCTTTGTAATGGCTGCGATCGCCATGTTCATTTCGCCAATAAGCTCGCCGGGAAACATCTCCGATTCTCTCTCACTTCTCCTACTTTCAAAGATGCTCCTCTCTGTGATATTTGCGCGGTAAGAACATATTCAAAACTTCCCTCCTTTGTTTCTTTCTGCCTTTCTCGAGAACATTCTGAAACTTTTCTTGGAAAATTTTTGGGCTTTTAGATATGTTAGTATTGATGAAATCTGGGTTTCATAAAACGAAGTTTTGGGTGACTTGGGTCACTTTTTCTGAGATTTGTTTGATGGTTGGTGAAAAAAATGATTGATTTTCCCTTTCTTTCACGGAAAATTGTTCCAAGTTTACTTACTCTCCTGAAAATTTTGAAGTTTCACACAATTTTTGAAGACAAATTTAACATCAAAATTTACTTTTCTCAGAAACAGAACAAAGATTGAGATTACCGAAATCCTGATAAATTATTTGGTCACTAATCAAAATTAGGTAATTAACCAATTGAATCGAGTTATTTACAATATTAAAATACTTTCTTCTTCGGGAAGGTGAAGCCGTGAAGAAAAAGATATTTAATAGAATACCATTTCATAAAAGAATAAAAAAACAATATCCTTTTTGAAAAGGTCGTGGAAAAAGGGGGTCAAATCTAGCAAAAATAAAATAATAGAAATAGAAAGAAAAAAAAAAAGAATACGTGATTATGCTCGTGATTATCTATTATTAATAAATGGTACCAAATCTTTATACATATGACAGGAGAGGCGTGCATTATTATTTTGCCAAGAAGATAGAGCAATACTATGCAGAGAATGTGACATTCCAATACATCAAGCCAATGAGCACACTAAGAAACACAATAGATTCCTCCTTACCGGCGTCAAGATCTCCGCATACCCGAGAGCTTCCAATCCCAACTCAGCTGCTGTATTGGGTCGGGCCAAAACCCGATCCAAATCAGTATCGAGCGAGGTTCCAAGCTCGACCTCTAACGAGTGTGGTTTTACAAGCTCTCCTTCGACGACTACGAGCTATTACGGGCTAGAGGAAAACTATCATCAGGGAAGCGATTCGGGCTCTGGATCAGGTTGTGCGGGAAGTATATCGGAGTATTTGATGGAGACATTACCGGGTTGGAGAGTGGAGGATTTGCTTGAACATCCCTCGTGTGTCTCTTATGAGGATAACATTATTACTAACAGCGAGTCCTATAGGGTTTATGATGGTTCTTCACAATAGGTTTTGGGAACAAAAACCCTTTTCTTGACTTTTTTTGTTGGATTCAATGTTGGGGTTTAAAATCAATAATCCAAAGCAACTTGCTGTTTCCGTTTTAATAAGATTTCTCTTTCTTTTTTTTGTCAACAAAAGTTTGGATTTGGATTGATAATGTTCACAATTGACTCACGTCCCAACTGTATTGGGATGGTCAATATAACACATAACATTGGTTTTATTATGTGAAAAAGTTTCTTGACCCTCAATTGTTTTATGAACAAAAAGTTATCAACTGCCGAAAAAAAAGAAGAAAAATTATCAACCACTTTATGATTTTAAATCGATTATATGTATACTACTCTTCATTTGTTGTAGTGAAATTTGTATCACTAAAATATTAAGAATATCAGCATATTCGAAATCGACTTGAATCGATGACATTTTATATTATAAGATAATTTATTAAATATGTCATACATAGTGACCATAGCTTATAGGCGAAAATTCAAAATGCGCCGATAACATTAAGAGAATTTTCAAAGGGACATATGGATTTGGACGGTATGAGAAGACACTTCTCCACTCACACCTATTGACTCGTATTATTTATATTTTTTTTTTCCTTCATTAATCTTCAAGAAATTAATTTGGTTCTGACTTCTGAACTTGGGGGTTTGTGATTTCGATTTTCTGATATATAAATCGTGTATCCTTCTTTTTTTTTTTTTTTGCTTTAATTTCTTCACGATATACGTCACACGAGGATAATGTGCATTTATTCCCTTGTACTTATAAACAACGGTAGGCTTTTATTCTTTTGTTTTCACAGTTGTCATTGAATTGTAAGTTGCAATCTTAGAGCATCTCTAAGGCCATACATCATTTTAGTATTTTGGTGTTAAAACTATATTATTTTAGTGTAATTTTAGCACTAAAAATATCTCCATCTCCAATCACGACACCAAATTTCATACCAAAAATAATATTATCTATTATTATATTACTGAATCAAAAAAATTATTTACTATTTAATAATTTTAATTAATACTTATTATATATAATTATATTATATTTAAAACATATTACATTAAAATATATTTTAAAAATATATAATAATATTCATTATTTCAATACATAATAATATTAAAAATAGTATAATTAAATAAGTTTTCTAAATACATATAATAATTTATTATGCATATTGGTTTATCATTTTATATCTATTTATTTGATTATTTTATATTTATTTAATTAGTTATTATATTAATAAAATAAATAAATAGTGTTTAGCGTTGTGAATAGTAGCACACCAAATTTGGTGTGATACTGTAGCATCACACTAAAATAGTGTGATTTTTGGAGTTATGAGAGATTTTAATGTAATTTTTGCACTAAAATAGAGTTTTGTAGTCCTATTGGAGATGGTCTTATAGACCAACTCCGATCGCTTTGAGAACTTCACTAGTGTGTATACACTTGGTTTTTGTTATCATAATTCTAAATATCAAAGTTCGTAAGATAAAATTCAATTTTAGATTCTTATAAAAAAGAACTTCTATATAGACTTTTACACAATCTTTATGAACTTTTTAAGTCCATGGAAACGATTTTTCAAATTATCACCAATTTCAAATTATCACCAATTAATATTGTCCCACACATAATCTCGTATATATGTATATATATGTGACATTTGGATTTAATATTTAATCATGTAGTATATTTACTGCAATTTGCTTCTTTCTAATTCTAACATTTGAAATATTTAATTTTTTCCGAGCGTGTATTAAATAGAAAACCAAACTTGTTTCAAGTGCCTCGCTCTTTATAAGAGACCACAAAGACAGATAAAGGATTTGGTGGTCTGATTTTAAGTTTAGTTTGTTTCCATTAGAAAAGTTTGACGACGGGATGAAAATATATTAGAGAAGAGAAGATATGTCCACACTTATATGTTTCCAATTTCTTTTTTTTTTGCCCCCATTTTTAATGATGAATATAAATATAAGCATTAGACATTACATACAAAAGAGCCGAAAACTGGAAAAAAAATTTAAAAAATCCCAACCTGTTCTTTCCTCAAAATATATAGCAACAGGCTTCACCCACAGTTCTCAGACACCTGCAAAATCATGCAACCGAATCAATATTTTACATATTCTTGTAAATCCATCTGATCCGTTTCAATAACATTGGTCCATGACCAAAATAGTGTTTAATTCGGTTGTAACTAATCAATTTATAACCAATAACGAATTCAAAACCTGAATCTAAAAGCATAAACCGATTAAGTCAGCATTTATTTTCTATAAAACAAAACAAACTGAACAAGACACATTCAATTGCAAAAAAGGTACCTTTGATTGGTCAAGACGGAAACGCAAAGAGCCGATCAGAGATCTTTGTGCGGCAAATTGGGCATTCAGAGCAAGCGAGGGAACAGGATTTACATACTGTAAAATAAATAGAACTCATCTTTTCATTAGAACTGTTTTATTTTTATTTTTAATAAAGAAGAGAAAAGGAGGTTTCATGGAGTTGTGAGTCTTATGACTTACAGCAGAAATGACGGCAAGGGAGTAGGATTGCTGCCGTGGGAGATTCGAAACATACTTTACAAATGTGAGAGTTTGCGTCTCCATTCGCTTGCGATTTCATCTCTTTCTCCTTCATTTCTTGCATTCGTGCCTGTCTCATTGTTGCAAAATCTTGTTAAATATATGTGAAAGGAATACTGTTTCACAGCTAAAAACTGATCTCGTTTCATTTACCTTGAGACGAGCAACAAGAGGTTCCTCTTTAGGTGTCTCTTCAGTTTTAGCTACTACTACTACTTCAGGTTGTCTCGGTCCACTCGAGACTTGTCTCTCTTTCAGAACCATGTTGCTTTGATTCTTCTCTAATTCTCTTACAGGGTCAGTGGCAGTGCCATTGGGTTCAGACAATGCACCATTGGGTTCAGACAATGCTCCGTTGTCTTTCTTCAACTTCGCAACAAGTACCCACATGTTTGCCAAATCGTTTTCTAAAGCTTCCTCTCTTCTCTTTGCTTCTTCTGCTTTTTTCCTATATTCCTCCTCTATGAACTCTTTCTCTGCCAGTGCAGACTCAAGAGCCGCTTCTCGCTGTTTCCTTGCTTGCAACTCCATTTTCAGATCTTCTGGGTCGAGATTCCATGAGTCAAACTCATCTCCACTTGACCTACCTGAAGAGATCCTTCCCTTTCTTCCTGACCTTGCCCCATCGTTATACTTGCGATTAACTCCGTTCATGGGGTTACGAGTTTGAGCCAAGTCTCTTGCAGCTGCTAATTCTTTGTCTAGCTTTGCGTTTTGTAGTGACAGTTTTGTTACTTCACTAGCCAGATTTTTCAGCTCAACAGCAGCAGCAGAGGCTAACTCCTTAGCATATGAAGCTTCTTCAGCTAGTTTTTGATTTTGTACTCGTAACCCACTGTTCTCTTCCACGATCTGCACGTGTTCTAGCTTCAGCTTTTCGTTCTCAATTTCCTAAAAACAAAACATAAACATCCATCTAAGAACGAGCGACAAAAGCTTATTCAAGTATTATCTATGTTACGTGATATTTATTGATGCGCGCAGGTATTTACTGGGATACTTGTGAAAACTGAGAATGTACGTTTGTAGATTTACCTGCGACTGTATTTTCTTTTTTAGTTCGTCTGCATACTCTCCAGATACCGCGTTATCAGAACAAGATGGTGAGGATTTCTCACTAGATACTGCATTTAAACGTTGCTCTAGAAGGTTCACCTTTTCATGTAGTTCTTTGTTCTCGGTGCACTACATCGTTGGAGAAAGTGTGGTAAGAAGCATTTTTCGCAGAACAATGTTCAAAGGATGAATGAGATAAAAGCAAGAAGAATTGAGTAAAAAAGATGAGAATTATGCACAACTTGAAAATGAGAAAAACATGCTACCGACCTTTTTCTGTAGTTGTTCTTGGAGAATGCAGTTATCTGCGGATTTGATCTGTCCCAGAGGTAGAACCAAGTTAAACATATGGTTGATTTAAGAAATCTTTTGATTTGGCTGTTGTAGTAAACAATGCAATATTTTCAATAAAAGGAAAAAATTTCACCTCTAGCTCAAAGCTCTTCTCATTGCACTGGGTCATCAAACTCATAACTTTCTGAAAACAACAAAAGAACATGATATCTTAGCTGATCGGCGTTGAGCCTTGAACCAGTGACCTTGAAAGGGTCCAAGATCATGTTCTCGCAGTGAATGAAATGTGGACAGAAATACCTGTTGCATCTCAACCAATGATGCGTTGGCAATTGAAGCTTCACCACTCTCAATTATGAGCTGTTCTAAGGCTCTCATTTGTCTTTGCTTTTCTTGAATCTCGCGTTCCAGATTCTGTATCTGCATGCAATAATTTATTAGGTTAGTTACTTAGGCCAAAGGTAAATGAGCGACTTCAGGTAGACAGTAAAATACTATTTGAAAAAATCACAAAACGTATTTTCAATTGCAGAGTGCAGAATATCAGGAAGTATTTTTACCTGAGTTTGTGAGTTTTCCGGATCATTTACTGACTGATCCACCAAGCGCTTTAGTGTGCTCGTACTGAAAGCTATCTCACCAGCAAGCATCTTAACTTGTTCAACAAGAAGGTCGATTTCATCCGGCGTCATGATACCCTACAAAAAGTCATAAGCCCACAACTCCTAGATGCCATTTCAGACAATCAATACAAACTTTGGGATAATTTACTCACTTGAGTAAATTCTGCACCGGGCAAATTTTCGTCATTCAACTTGCTGGAAGATCTCCGGTGGTTAAAACCTAAAGAAGCTTCTGATACAAGAGCCAAGGTCGAAGATGGAGATCCCAGATTATCATTATCCAAGAGCAGAGAATCCAATTTCTGAAAAGCAAAAAATAAAACAGAATGACCCACTGTGTTTTGAAACAGCTTCTGAGATGAGGAAGCAAGATGCAGCAGTAGTGTAAAGAACAGATAGAATGATAAATTACTTGATCCATAAAAAAGAAGCATTGACCAAACAAAACCGAAACTTATTCAGGTTAAATCAACAAAACCAACTATTTCCAAAATTTCTTCTGTTGGCCCATCTCACAATGGATAAAATAACTAGCCAAGTCACTTAACTATTTACCACTCTGAAATGGCAAGAATTTATCATTTAAGTCATATCACTGGTTTGAACAGAAAACTTACATCATCTTTCCCCGCAGAGAGACTGCGCTGGAGAGTAGGTACATCACCCAAATATCCAGGAATAGAATTCTTGGTGGAGACGAGTATCAGCTTGGTAAGCTTTTGGATTCTGCTCATTAGAGCTGCTTTGGCTTCTTCTTCTTCCTCCAATCTTGATTGCATTTTCACTTGGCCTTCTTCTAACTGTTGTAATAAATAGATAGGTAGTTCAGTCACTGCCTTTGGAGCAGAGCAAAATATATTCAGGATAAAGGTGGTCTTGGGGGAAGTCAAAACCTGTTGCTTTAAGCTCATTAATTCTTCATGACTGACACCAACAAGCATACCCCTTCTTAGCTGATCAAGTTCTAATTTAAGAATTGAGATCTCTCTTTGATATTTCTTAATTAGTGACTTCTCATCAATAATCTGCTTTTAGGACATTATAAATAATCATTAAGCAGAAGTTCAAGCTTGTACCATTGAATATAGCAAAGTATTTTATTGTAAAAGATGCTAAAAGATCACCTTATTGCGTGAAGCATATATTTCTATACTCTTTGCTCTGCTGGCGAATTTCAATGTATTATGAGTTTCCTCATTACTGCTTGACGCGGGAGTAATTGTACATATGAGCTACAAAAATTAAGGAAAAAAAATTGAATTCGTTTCTCTGTTGTTATGCTGGATTAGTGCTTAGTACGGAAAGTCAATATAAACAAAAACATAGAGTATAGCAATCAAACTGATTTCTGAGAAAGTCAACCAAGGGAAACCAATATAGTGAAATGGGAAATATTTCACCAGATACAGAAGAGTCTTACCGACACATGCCCATGACCACTTAATGAAGATTGCAGAAGACGAGTTAGCTTAGAATCACGATATGGAATGTGAGTTGCCTTACCCTCACTGAGTTTTCCAATCACCTTCATAAATCAAACCACAAGAGATAAATTATAAGTAAAACGCCCTACCATCTCAAAGGTTTAAGTGACTAACGAGTAACGATGCTACCATCGACAGACCGAAAAAAAACAAAAAAAGAGCATTAGACTTATCAGAAAGTCAAGCATCAATCAAGAAATACTAGCACAACTACATGAATGAAGAAAAAATGTACTGAAAAAAAGTATATTCCCAGAGCAACTGCAAATTCCTTTATGATTCTTTAATTCCACCAATGGGATGCGGAAGCTAATTGAGTTGTTCCTGTAAGCAAGTCCAGCATTATGCAGTAACAAACTAACAAAGCTTTTGATTGACATGCTATCATTACATACTACAAAATAAATGGAAGGACACCCAAAATTGAGAAAAGACACCTACAGTTCCAAGAGTTAGAAGACTCTTGTTGATGTATGAGCCCTCCTTCCTCCTCAATCCAGTTGTTTCAGTTTTGGAACTCTCAGATCCAGCCAAGTCAATCAAATTCTAAACCATAAATATACAGTTAGTGCCCGTCTTGAAAAATTAATCATCTTATACAATAACTAAAAAAAAGAAGCACTTACGAGTTGAGAAAAAATAACTCCATCATATTCATCTCCATTAGCACTACTTTCAACCATCTGCAAACAGATACAAATTAGACTTAAGGCAAGTAATAAGACACTTGTAAGAGCAAAAAACATCATGCAGAGACACTGAGAAGAGGCTATAAATTACACTAGGACAAGCTCCTGGAGCTTGCAGACATACCAGTGTAAATATAGTGTGACTTCTACTGCTCAACAAATTGAAATTATTTGAACCAACGTGGCGATGTTCTGCCATTGAAAACAACAGCAATATTAAGTAGAGGCGGAAGGCGGGAAGGGACAAAGTTCGGATATCAATACATGTTTCAGAGGTCAAGTTTTCTGATTACCTTCTCCAGCTGCAATGAAGGATAGTGCGTGACCTGGAGACAAAACAACTTCTTCCTTGATACCCTCAACATAAGTGCCCTATAAACAAATATTACACTCGGTACTTAGCCAAAATAATTCATACAACAGGATGGATGCAATATAAATCAATATTTAAGTGACTTCACATCCATATTGTGATTCGAAGCTAATTTGTTCTCATTTATTCTATTCAGACCACAATGCTATACATTTGCACGTGTGTGTGAGAGAGATGGAGAAAGCTAAGCATTCTATAGTGTTTAAGGCTAACCTGGGAATCCTCTCTAACTCGCAAATTTTGACCCGTTGGATCCAGTAAATCATTTATCACCTGATACAAGGACAGTCATAAGATAAACTGCAGACAGATGAAACAGATAAACACTCAAGTAAAAGCAAAAAAATGATGAGTAATGACCCACTATATTCTTAAGCAGTTTGGTTCCCAGTGATAAGGTACAAAAAACAGGAAAAAATATCCAAACCTAAAAGTCTATTTTTCAGGGCTTTGCGAGTTATATATCAAGTATAGAAAGTTCCGCTAACCTCATTGTATATTTCAAGATATGAAACACGGAGCAGGAACTCCCTTCCTGGAGTCTGAAATATAATGCATAGCCAATTAGCGAACATGAAATCGTATACCAAAAAGAGACGTGATAGGATGAGAAAAGACATGAACCCCATGAAGACCACTTACATCCTGGATGATACTGAACACATCTTTTATTGCTAGCGGTATGATCCCAGGAGATTCTTGATCACCCTATGCATACCAATGGCAAAACAAAAAGAATATCAGAAATAGGTTCTAGTTGTTTGGACGGGAATTCGAGATCCAACTGTTCAGGGGGCTACTTCACTAAAGATGAGCACATCCAATCTAGATGACGACCTTCAAATTCTATTGACACGAACATTTCCAATACAAAGACCACTTGAAAATTTATGTCAAGTGGTCTTTGTATGGTATCTTTTGCTACCATGTAAATGTCTAGAGTAATCAAGAATAACCAGCAGATACCCAAGGAGAACTAAGTTTCAAAAGATATCCCGATTCATAGCACTGTGTTTTGAAGAAAAATCAGAGAGAAATGTATAAGAGGGAAAAAAAAAAACCCTTACATGCATTGTATGCGTCTTTCCACTGCTTGTAACACCATAAGCAAAAACAGTTCCTGTCAAATTTCCAACCCTGACTCAGAAGATTTGCTGCAACAATACTAATTTGCAGACCAATTGGTCTACAGGATATTTCTCTGACGAAGGAAAATTTGGTTCAGTCGAATTTTGCAGCTATTTTCCTTACCGTTAACACCTTCCATTGCTGCTTTGACCACTGGTCTTGCAGCTACATCATATACGTCTATAGTAGTTGCTTGCGGTCCAAAAACTTTATCTGGCATCGACAAATTTGGAAGAACATTCACTCAGCACTATAATCAATTAAAACGAGCAATGGTGGAAATAATTGATATGATCGCCACAATAATTTGATCCAAAAATTGAGGTGAACCCAAATACCGAATGCGTAAGCTGTGAGTGGATTGTACTCGTGCCTAACCATCGTATCGCCATCAGGGTACCAAGCAACTTCATCTCCTCTTTGATACTCTCTATCACTGCAACACCACCCAAAAAATTCACAAGCGTGACTTTGAAAATCCCAAAAAATTGACCGAATCTCCACTCGAATTGCATCTATTGAAAACTGTAAAGCAGAAAAAATCTCGGCATTATCTGCAATAGATCTGGTCCACGGCGATCAGATCTACTATACCTCAATGGTCGAAAACGAACGGTGACGGAAATACTATCCCGCTCAGAGCTAATAGTCTCCTCCATAGGCTCACCGAGAAGCTCCTCTAACGGATAAGGGACAGGCGATCCATTTCCAAAGCTCCCGGAGCCGATGAAACCGGAGTCGGAGAGCGTGCGACTAGGCGTCATAGATCGGGAGCCGATTCCGCCGCCGGAGTTAACAAATGAAGAGGCAGAGGTGGAGCAAGAACGAGGAATGAGACGGTTGCTAATATGAGACGAAGAAGTCGAAGAAGCGGGACTTGGTGGTCTACGGTTTGAGAAGGGAGAACTGCTCCTAGTTCTCGATGACGATGAAGCCATCCACTGCCTCGAAACTCGAGGGAAGTCAACTCGCTAAACCCGGCGACTCGGTCGCGGATTCGGTGAGAAGAAAGAACCAAAAAAAAATTCCGAGGAAGGGAAAGAAAGAAGATGCAGAGAATGTGTCAGTGGAAGCTCACATGGCTAGAGACAGAATAAAGCATTGTGACCCTCTTCTCTCTTCTCTTGGCTTCTCTCTCTCTCTCTCTCTCTGCTTGATTCGATTGGGCTTTGCTAAGAAATTGTAGAGAGAGATGGTGAGACCATAGAAGAGAGAGACTGTTTCGTCTTCATTAAGCGAAGGTGCTGTAGAGAGAGAAAGCGAAAGGAAGATCGAATTGGGTGAAGAAACGAGGAGGCTCAAAATTCAGATTTTGAATTTTGTTTTTTTCTGTGCCTTTCCAAATATACATATTTTTAATTAATTAATTGTGGTAGTTGAAAATAATTTAGGGAGGAGAACGACAAAACAATATTGGGGGAGAAAAAAAACTACTATTTATTTGACTGTGTGCTGACATGGCACTATGAAGACCACCGTGCAGTAAGAGAAATGGTTTAGTGAAAAAAGCGCCACTTAAAAAGTTTTTCCAAAATTTTCAAGCAACGAGACGAGCGGGAACAACAATGGCTTGCCCAAATACAGTAATTTCCCCTTTTTACCCTTTTTACCCTTTTTACCCTTTTTACTTCTCCTTATTAACTTGATGTCTTCTTGAATCAATGCATACAAGGATAAAACAATATTCTGACATTTTATCGTACTTTTTATTCTGACTTAATTATAGCAGTTTCATATCTAATAACTTTATATATTAGATTCAAAACCTACCTACGTCCTAATTGTTTCATAATTTCCGGATATCTGATCGAAGTTGTTGTCGAAATCCAACTTTTTTTTTCGACGTCGGAACTATGGTCGACAAATCTCATATAACATATTTATCTCGTTAATTTTTTTATTAACCCACGCAAATAATAAAAACAAAATTGGAATAATATTTTTTTCTCTCTGTTACTTTTTTAATTATTGTTTTCTATCTAATTTTGAAACTATCTATTGTTATCTAGTGCAATTACTCTATATTCAAAACCTACCTACGTCCTAATTGTTTCATAATTTTAGGTTATTTGATTTCGTTACATCTTGATCAATTTTTAAATACATTATATCGTCAAGTTTGTATATAGTTTTTCTATCCAAATTATTTATCATTTCCCCTACAATTACTAAATAGTTATTCTCATTAAAAATACAACATAAATGTCTCGTCTACTCTCAGAAAATGAGTAACGTTTTCTACGACTGGAGATCTTGTTAAATTCAAAAACGCCACTCTCCTTGTTTTATATATGTTTTGATGTCTGTCCCTCTACGGATAATATTTTATGAAATTTTAAAATACTTGAACATTTCCTACCTTTAAGATATGTAGCATGTAAAGGAAAACACTAGTCTGTGCACACACAAAAATGTGCCCAACAAAAAAGGAAAACACTAGTCGGTTTCATAAGTAATAATTGGTTTGAACAATATTTTCCTAAATGAATATATTTTACATTTTTAAAGACGATAATCCAGCAATGTGTGTGGAGTTACAGCTTATCCAAAATAATGTATATGGAGTTACAAGCACGTACATAGATGCTATAAGCTTCATTCGTCCATCGTCATATAAAATCTCCGAGTTGACATATAATATTGTTGTTCATGTGTCATAAAAGTTTAAAATGCGAAATAGGGATTCTTCAAATATTTTGAAATATGAGGATAACAAAGTATAAAACAAAGCAAGGAAGAATAAACGTAGTAAACGAATATACATTATAATCATATAAAACAAAGGTTAGATTTAAAATAGCTAACAATAATTCAATTTTGACTAAATCAATAAACTGACTTTAATGTTTTTAATTTGAATTTTTTAAACAAATGGTATAATAGATCATATGATCGGTTATTTTTTTCTTTTTTTTCTCTCTCTTCCGTGAGTGATTCGCCCTAGCCGCCGCTCCATCTTTGGTTCAACGTTATGATCGGCGTTCGGCGGCTTCCTCAGCGACGACGCCGGTCTAGCTTCTCGTAGTCTTCTGTTTATTTTTCTGTGTTTATGTTTTGCTTTTCGGTTTTGCTTGGCTCGATTTGAAGGGGTTTTGTTTGCGGTGATGTCGGCGGCTCTCTCTCAAGCGTCTCGGCATGGGTGAGCGTTGTTGGTGAACGGTGGTTCGTTTCCGTCTCGGTCTTGAGGAGTTCTCCTTAAGTGGCTCGGGTTTTAGGCGTGCCTGAAGCTTTGGGGCTAG
>OVAY01000190.1:42519-80555 GCA_900406395.1 Kernera saxatilis | reverse complement strand
ATATGTGTGCCAAATCCTTAAACATCTTTTAATTTGAAACAGAGGGAGTATTAGATATGAAGTTGAGTCTTAAAATGCCATATTTAGAGAGGGATGATTTACGTTTTGCGGATCCGCCGTAAATATTATCAAATTCAACAAAATTTTATCGTTATATAAAAATAATTCTAAGTCAAATATATAAATTTGAGGTTTTAAATTACCTAGATGATTAAAAAAAATTAAAATAAACATTAATAAAATTGATTTTAAAATTTTTGTTGTTGACAATGATTTGTTGTAATAATGGTAATCGCTAATATCCATTTTGGGAAGACCTTTGCTTCTAAAGCCTTTGGTTTTAGGCATTTAGGGTTTTAGCCGAGCAGGAGACGGAAAATCGCCATCTCTGGAGACCAGGTTAGGATTGATTCCTGAAATTTCAGTTCGCATTATATGACCCAATAACACCGTCTACATCTTCGATGATCCGTGGAAGAAGCGCGAAAGTAATTCCCAGAAATGTCATTTTCACGCTTAGTAGGAGTACCATTTCGGGGACTCCATTGCTTTCTCCCGCTACACTAAACCCTAGTTCAGCCAGTAGTTACTCCTCCAACAGCCGATTATTGAGCCATTTTACGGTTAGAAATGGCTTTAGTCCGGATTGTTCTGTATCGAGAAACACTAATTCTATTGGATTAACTAAACAAAGTCCGAGTATTGTCAGGAGATTCTGTAGTGAATCTAGTGGCTGGACGGAGGAGGTGGAGTATTTAGACGAGTCGGGTAGTGTTATACACAGCGGTAAAGGAATAAGATCCGTAGAGCCAGGGCTTGATGACCATGTAATGGTCGGTGGGTTGAAGAAGCCTTTCATGAATGCTTCTGCTGTTGCAAAGATTGTTGAGGTTGTGCAGAGGTGGAAATGGGGACCGGAGCTGGAGACCCAATTGGACAAGCTTCAGTTTGTACCGAATATGGTTCATATTACGCAGTCCTTGAAGATTGTTCAAGATGTTGATGCGGCGCTGAGTTTGTTCAGGTGGGCTAAGAAGCAGCCTTGGTATCTGCCTTCGGATGAATGTTATGTCGTGTTGTTTGATGGGTTGAACCAGGGCAGAGATTTTCTAGGGATTCAGACGCTGTTTGAGGAGATGGTTCAAGACTCGAGTAGTCACGGTGATTTATCGCTTAGTGCCTATAACCAAGTGATTCAGTATTTGGCTAAAGCTGAGAAGTTGGAGGTTGCTTTCTGTTGTTTCAAAAAGGCTCAAGACTCGGGATGCACAATTGATACGCAGACATATAATAATCTAATGATGTTGTTTCTAAACAAGGGGCTGCCATATAAGGCATTTGAGATTTACGAGAGCATGGAGAAAACTGATTCTTTGTTGGATGGGTCAACTTATGAGCTGATAATTCCAAGCTTGGCCAAATCCGGCCGCCTTGATGCAGCTTTCAAGCTTTTTCAACAGATGAAAGAAAGGAAACTCCGGCCAAGTTTTAGTGTGTTTTCTTCACTTGTTGATTCAATGGGAAAAGCTGGTCGGTTGGACACATCGATGAAGGTTTACATGGAAATGCAGGGATTTGGCCATAGGCCATCAGCAACTATGTTTGTTTCCTTGATTGATTCATATGCTAAAGCCGGAAAGCTGGATACTGCTCTTAGGCTTTGGGATGAGATGAAGAATTCAGGTTTCAGGCCTAACTTTGGATTGTACACAATGATCATTGAGTCTCATGCAAAATCAGGAAAGCTTGAAGTAGCAATGTCGGTTTTCAAAGACATGGAGAAAGCGGGGTTTTTACCGACACCATCCACATATTCGTGTCTATTAGAGATGCACGCCGGATCCGGGCAAGTAGACTCTGCAATGAAAATCTATAACTCCATGACTAATGCTGGGTTAAGGCCTGGCCTGAGCAGTTATATCTCTCTTCTTACACTTCTGGCGAACAAAAGACTCGTTGATGTTGCTGGGAAGATACTACTCGAGATGAAAGCAATGGGGTATTCCGTAGATGTCTGCGCTAGCGATGTTCTGATGATATATATCAAAGATGCTTCTGTGGATCTTGCTTTGAAGTGGCTGAGATTCATGGGTTCATCAGGAATCAAAACAAACAATTTCATCATCAGGCAGTTATTCGAATCATGCATGAAAAATGGTCTATACGATTCAGCTAGGCCTTTGCTCGAGACACTCGTGCATTCCGCTGGGAAAGTTGACTTGGTGCTTTACACTTCGATTCTCGCCCATCTTGTCCGCTGCCAAGATGAAGATAAAGAGAGACAATTGATGTCAATCCTCAGCACTACCAAACACAAAGCCCACGCCTTCATGTGCGGGCTTTTCACGGGTCCAGAACAGAGGAAACAACCAGTTCTAACGTTTGTCAGAGAGTTTTACCAAGGAATTGATTACGAACTGGAAGAAGGAGCTGCTAGATACTTTGTCAACGTCCTTCTCAACTACCTAGTCTTAATGGGTCAGATAAATCGAGCTCGATGTGTCTGGAAAGTAGCCTACGAGAACAAACTCTTCCCAAAAGCCATCGTCTTTGACCAACACATTGCTTGGTCTCTCGACGTAAGGAACTTATCCGTTGGAGCTGCGCTCATAGCCGTGGTTCACACTCTCCACAGGTTCAGAAAACGAATGCTATACTACGGTGTAGTCCCGAGACGTATAAAGCTAGTCACAGGACCGACATTGAAGATTGTAATTGCTCAGATGCTGAGCTCGGTTGAGTCGCCTTTTGAGGTTAGCAAAGTCGTGTTGAGGGCACCGGGCGACTTGGTCATGGAATGGTTCAAGAAACCGATCGTGCAACAGTTTCTTCTGAACGAGATCCCGTCTCGGGCTGATATATTGATGCATAAGCTAAATGTGATGTTCCCAAGCTCTGCTCCTGAGCTTAGATCTATGTCACCTCCCAAACCACTCATGTCGTCGAAGGCGTTTTAACAGGAGACAAAAGTCATGGGTTTGTGAATGACCCTCGTTTTGTAGTTGGGTTCTGTTTCGGATCTCTCCTTGTTAATACTTGTCTGAAAATATAATGGAAATTATATTTACGCCCTTCTAATCATTGTTAATTTGTGGATTAATTCACTTTTATTCTATTGAAATTAGAAAAGTATGTCGTTTTGATGGAAAAAAAGTGAAAGGTTGCTAAGTTGAGATTATTTTATACGAGTATCTGCACGTCCTTATCCCGGATAGGAATGAAACTGTTCGTGTATCCAAACACTGCGTCTCATTTACTAACTCCATTTTGCCACGCGCTAAAGGTGAGAGGAGAGATCTCACTTCCCTTCACTCACTCTGCAACTTCGAGATCAAGTTCTTTAGCTTTCCATCTATTTGCTTCGTTGTAGATCCGTGTGGCGAAAGTTTAGGTTTTCCCGATTTCTGGATTTTGATCCGGATTTTCTCGAATCAGAGAATGGCGGCAACATCACCACTGTACAATCAGCTTAAGGTTTTGAATATCGCCTTTTTGCTTTCCGAATTTCGAAATTTCGCTTCTTATGGTGATATTGGGTTTGATTTTAGTACGTATATTAACTAACTGTGTATAGGCTGCTGAACCATTCTTCTTGTTGGCTGGTCCAAATGTGATCGAATCGGAGGAACATATTCTTCGAATGGCAAAGCACATAAAAGACATTGCCACAAAGTATGATTTCTTGTACTTGGCATTACCAACGAAGCATTTGTGTGCGTTTATAGCATCAATACCCGGTTTTGGCCTGTGAGATCTTTTGTATTGTGTATTGATCTACATATGCAAACTGATCACAGTGGAGAACTCAATCCTTTTGTGACCGCAGAATTTCTTTCTTGAGAGATGAACTTCTTCACATTAAACAATGTGGTTTCTTTTTCAAGTTCCTTATGCTACCATTTTTTGTGTGTGTGTAAATGGCGTAGATTTGGGTTGCCCCTGGTGTTCAAGTCAAGTTTTGATAAAGCCAACAGAACTTCTTCTAAGTCATTTCGAGGTCCTGGAATGGCTGAGGGTTTGAAGGTATCTTTCCCCTGTTTACTTTTGATCACTCATTTTATTTCCTTGTGATGTCCAAATATAGATGATTAGGATGTTAGAACTGTGTGCATTTGAAAACCTTAAAAGGAGTCATATATAAACTAATTCTAAGTTCTAGGACCTTTGGATCGAATTGTTGCCAGCAGCTAAATTACTTTTCACCTATGATGCAACCATTTACTTGAACAATAAGTTGCTTTAGTTTTTAGTTTCAAGACACTGATGGTCACATTTATGGTTCTCCAACGCAGATTCTTGAGAAGGTGAAAGTCGCATATGACCTACCAATAGTAACTGATGTTCATGAATCGATCCAGGTACAACGGAGCGTATCCACCTCAGAAAATTGAGTTTTAGCAAGTCTTCGGTACCTTCTGATGCTTTATTTATTTTTTTAGTGTGACGAAGTTGGTAAGGTTGCAGATATAATTCAGATACCAGCATTCTTATGTCGCCAGGCAAGACTCTAAACTGTTTATTTTTCAAGGCTCATGTTTGTAGCTTTCAGACTTCCAATCTTGGATTTTTGTTTCTATCATCTGGTCCATGATCTAAGCTGTTAATTTTAATTCCAGACTGATCTTCTGGTTGCGGCAGCCCAAACCGGAAAAATTATCAATATTAAGAAAGGACAATTTTGTGCTCCTTCTGTGAGTTCTTTCTTCTTACGTGCTTGGAGCTGGTAAAATTTATTTGCTGAAATATTTTTGATGACTATGTATATGATGAACTCTAAGGTCATGGAAAATTCGGCTGAGAAGATCAGACTGGCTGGGAATCCGAATGTGATGGTCTGTGAAAGAGGAACTATGTTTGGATACAGTAAGTTATCATGTCCTGTCAAGCTATTGAATGTCGGTAGCAGGCTTTTGGATGTTCTCTGTGTCCAGGGAATTAGCAGCGTAGATAAACAAGTAGACATTCTCAAATCTCATGCAAATATTTTGGGACGTATAAAAAGTGGATTGCTGAAACAATTGTTGGTCTGTCATTGCAGTTGTCTGACTAATACTCTGCTAAATTTTGATTATCAGATGATTTGATAGTAGATCCACGAAACTTTGAATGGATGAGGGAAGCTAATTGTCCTGTTGTATGTAAATCTTGCTTCATCTTTTCTTTTTCACATTGTGTTTCTGCTTTATATTGTACGTTTGTCAATCTATAATTTAACATACTCGTTTTAATTATTGGTGACAGGTTGCTGATATAACCCATGCACTACAACAACCTGCTGGCAAAAAGGTATGGTCCTTTTGAAAACAGCTATGAAATTTAGAAGCCAATGATATCCAAATACTTGGAACGCAAACAATACATTCTTATGCAGTTGGACGGTGGTGGTGTTGCTAGTGGAGGCCTTCGCGAGTTAATACCCTGCATTGCAAGAACAGCTGTAGCAGTTGGGGTCGATGGAATTTTCATGGAGGTAGGATAGCCTGTTTGATACCACTTAGGCGACACCATATCCTTTTTTTATCAAGTTCATTGGATTCTTTGTTTGAATTTGATTATCAGGTTCATGATGATCCTCTAAGTGCTCCAGTTGATGGTCCAACTCAATGGGTGAGTTTTATGTCCGTACTAATGGCATGAATTGATTCTCAGTTCAACAACAAAATTATCCCTCTCGATCTTGAAATGATATGAACATTTCTTGTGTTTTTTTCATTGTCAAAGCCTTTGCGTCATCTAGAAGAACTCCTAGAGGAGCTCATCGCGATCGCTGTAAGCCCTTTCAACCCATGGATTGTTGCTCTACGCTTCCCATTGTTGTTTCAAGAATCTGTCTCCTTATACACGATTAGCAATTGCAAGATCTTGATTCTTAAATTTTTCGCAGAGGGTCACAAAAGGGAAGCAGCGATTCCAAATCGATCTCACACCTTACCGCGATTAGGATGGAAGGTGTAGTAATCCGGAGGTGAGTGACCCAATGATATGACTCTTCTCATCATTTGTATAATCCTCACACAAAAACTGTTTGTAATCTTTGGAGACTGTGACAACACAACCATGATAACAGAGATGGGTTCTATATAACTGACAAACATTATTCATTTGTCCTGCTATTTTTTTATTCATTTGTTTGAAACTCTTAGGTCTCCTCCTCGGACCCTGCAAATCCTGGAGATTAAAGATGTTAAAAGGATAATTCTCATTGCGGTTGCAACGGATATCATCTGCTTGAGCAAAGACAATTATTTGTTTTTATTTCGAAAATGATTCAATTTAAGAGAATCATGAGTTATACGATGCAAGAGAATAACTTGATGAGGGAATAATTCGAAAGGGAATATCTAAGTAGGATAACTTGATGAGAATTCACAAAAGCCAGAATTCTATACATTAGTCTGGATGCAGATTTGAAGTTACCCATATGAAGTAATCCCGATCTTTTGATATTTACAAAATTGTCTCAAATCTTGCGGTATTTTCAAAACAGTCCCACGAGTCATTTCTGATCCTATATGGTGTCACATGATCTTCAAGACAAAAACTCCAGTGTGTGGTAACATATCAAGTGTAATGAATTCTGTTTACATTCAATAGGCATGTTGTACAAGCTCATGGGTACACAGAGTGTTCTTGGTTTCCCTACCCTTTATGATTTCTGAAAACCTAAGTCAAACCTCATCTACTCACTGCATATGCCTGCACATATAGATTCATATATGTATATTATCTTCAATGCAACAGTATATATATATATATACACCTGAGTGTGACCCAATGGCTCTATGAACATATGACAAATCGGTCTTGCACAGGTATTTCCTCTTCTTGCTTGTCCAACGTCCTTCGCACGGCTTGATAGAACTCAATCCAAGAAGACGAGTATGAATCCACAGAGCCAAACATGAAAGTTGGATTGGGACTTGCAGGGCAAGCAGTGACCATATCCAAAACAGAAGTGGCGGGTTTGAGCTGGTGAGGGAAGTTGAAAGCCAAGTTATCGACTTTATGCTCATAGATTTTGCCATTGCGGTCGAGTTTATAGCGAGAAGTGCCCTGAAACTCCCCTTTTGCCTCCCATGGAACTCTAGGTACACCTTTAAGATTCCACCTGATGAGAATCATGTTCTCTGATGGTTGCCAAACCCTGAAGATCTCAAGTGAGATATCTCTAAACAGAATCTTCCCATGAAATCTGAGTGCCCAAAAGACCAATTTGTAGTTCTCAATCCCAGTGAATGTGTTCACTGGATCCACCAATGTTATATCATCCCTGAAAATCAACAACAAAGAATCTCATGATAAGAAATAGAAATTCATTCATCACTGCAAACCTGAAAAATCAATCAGATAATATATTTCTAGATTTCACCGAACGATTTAAGAGAATCACCAAAAGGAGATTGATTACTTAGGAGAGAAAAAACACTACCTGTAAATGTCGTAGTTGAGATCTTTGGTGAAGAGCAAAGGCAAATCTTCACGAAGCGTACGTACAGCTAAACCGAGATTGATGTAGAACTCATTTTTGTCGTGCTGGTGCTTATTCTGCGCACTCGGTCTGGTCTTAACCTGCGCACCACGAACAGGAGGAGCCTGGACCGACAAAGAAAGTAGAGAAAGACTATCTTCTTCAAATTCGTGGCCACTGGAAGAAGAAGAAGAAGACGATAATGATAAAGATTGATTGGAAATGGGTTTCTCTTTGAAGGATTTTCCGGTTTGAAGGAGGAAAGAAGGAGAGAGATTCGGGAGAAGAAACGCCATAGCAGCTGCTGGATTTTCGAGCTTCCCTTTTCTGTGTGTTGTCTTTTAACTTTTTCCACGGCGAAGAATCAGAGGGAGAAGATGACTGTGAGAAGAGCAAAGCAAGCACGAAGCTCTGTTGTAAGATAAACAGCTGTNGCACGAAGCTCTGTTGTAAGATAAACAGCTGTTCGTTTTTTGAGTGGTAATCAAACCTCGCCTTTTTTTTTTTTTTTTTTTTTTCTTTTGACTTATAATTTTCTTTATTTTTTATCGTCCGAATACAATCATCATTACAAATTTTTAATATAATCATATTATAATGATAATCAACTACCTGCAGAGTTCTAGAACTTCCGATAAGCTTTGCATCCATAAATCTACAAGAAACTGCATTATCTCGGAATCGAACCCCAAACTTGATGTAGAAGTATTAATAAACATTTGGTCAAACCACTGGACCAAAGGAACTTCCAAATAATTTTCTTTATTTATTTTTCTTTTTTTTTAAATTCCATAAAAATATCTTAACTAAAATTCAATAAACTTTTTAATATTCCGACTTTTTACTTACCCAAAATAATACATCAACTAATATATTTTTCCATTATAATACTTCAACTTTTTGATTATACTCATTTAACAACCCGAAGTTAACAGAAAAATAACATCTATTAAATTTTTATTTTTTTTAATAATAAAATATTTAAATAAAAATGAAAAATTACATTAATGTAAAAAAAATATCAAAAAAATACCAAAAAATCCACAAAAACTCAAAACAATTCCGAAAAATTTCGGAAATTAGGAAAAATTATTATTCATATTTATATAAAAAATTTATTGTATTTTAATTTTTGAATCTTTGAAACAAAATTCTAAAGTTTCCAAAAAACCTCAAAAAATACAAAAATACAAAAAAAATTCTAAAACACCAAAAGGATAATTTAGAATTTAAGAATAGTACATTATATTATAGTTGATTTTTTTTTCAAATTTTAGGAATTTGTGGTATATTATAAAAATGATATAATCAACTATTTTACTTGAAACAATTGATTGTTTTTTATAAAATATGAAAAGAAAATAAGACTTTGTATTTCAATATTTATTTTTAAAAGAGTAATTTTGTAAAACACTCTATTTGAGTTTATAAAACTGAAAAATAACTTTTTGATTTTTATTTTTGAAAAAATAAAATTTTTGAAGTATTTGGACATTTCTTAGTTTTTGGAAAATTTTAGGTTTTTTTCAAAGATTCAAAAATTAAAATTTAATACATTTGAGATATAAAATATGAAACTATTTTTCCTAATTCTATAAATTTTTCGGAATTTTTTTGAGTTTTTTTGGATTTTTAGGGATTTTTTGATATTTAATGTAATTTTTTTTTTAAATATGAATATTTTATTTTAAAATAAAATAAAAAAATTAACAGATGTTATCTTTCTGTTAACTCCGGGTTGTTGAATGGGTACAATCGAAAAATTGGGATATTATAATGGAAAAATATATTAGTTGATGTATTATTTTGGATAAGGAAAAAGTTGAAGTATTAAAAAATTTATTGAAATTTAGTTGGGATATTTTTATAGAATTTTCCCTTATTTGATATATATAAAAAATTAAATCTTTCTTCCAAGTTCTATCTCCAAATTCGGAACCTAGTGATTTTTTTTTGCCAACAATGATCATGGCCGATTAAAAATAGGAAACTGTTTTTTTTTCCCAAAATTATTTGTCCATTGAAACAATTAAAGTGGAGTAAATTTTTTAAAAAAGAATAGTTAAGATATGACATAAACTGAGCGAGTAATTATTTTAACTGGGCCTTAGGCAGACAAAAAGGCCGTTAATCAAAAATAAGCCCACACAAACAGATTATCCCGTTTAGCAAATATCGATTTAAAAACCAAATTACCACGCGCTCAAAACGCGAATTACTCCACGTGCCAAAATCCATCGATAAGTGGGCTTCCAGCGCCTAGCCGGCTAAGTAACGCATAGTCGGTAAATTAGTAGTACGGCCGTTTCGACTGGCCTTTTCAAAAAACGACTAGTTGGCCCAATAGAGAGGTTTTATCTTACCTGCGAACTTCAACTTAAAATTCTCGATATATGGATGGTGATTTTTGGTTCTTTTTATACCTTATAATATATTCAACAATTAGTTGAAACGACTAATAACGCCTAGCCACAGACTAATGACGCCTAGCCTGTTAATTACTCGCCGACTAAAGACCGATTCGTCTAGGCGCTCCGAAAAGCGACTAGCTTTGAGGTTTTATCTTAACATTGTCATTCCGATTAAAATTCTCGTTATACGTTACTTTTAATTTCATTTTCCCCTTGTAAACTGTTGAAGAAAATACTGTTTCGTTTCTCAAAAAATGTTAATTTGTTGGAGCAGAATCTGTAGCTTTCATCCCTTCAATTCATGAAACGTCGCAAGTGATTATTTTTAAAAGAATGTAGCTTTGTCTGATAAACAATGGATAACTGTTCAGAAGTCCAAGACATAATTTGGGCATAACATATTGGGACATTGATCGTATTGGCCAAAATTCAACTGAAGCCAATGAAGAAATCTTTGTTCCAAGTAATTATCGGCAACGTACAGCGCTTTATCCACTATTGAAAAGTGAATCAGAGACTCTAAATTGTTGCCTTCATGAGCTAACGAAAACCAAACAAAGATCCAGGAAACAAATATCAATCAATATCAAGTGAACATAAAAAACAGAGATCATGTAAAGGCTTTTGAATGCACAAGAACTATTTAAACTAGACCAAGTGCCAGAATATCAGCCATCTTTAATTTTGGCAACGTACAGCGCTTAATACACTATTGATAAGTGTACCAGAGACTCTAATTTATTGCCTTTTCTCTCGACACGCACAAAGAACCGATTGCAAAAACATAAAAGAAACAGACAAGATCTGAAACAAACTAGGCTCAGATTGTAAAAAGAGGTATGCATCAACGAGCTGTGAATCTCTCAAAGTTTGATGGTAATCTTGTTTCATCATCAGCGCCTAGCCATAAAAGAAAACCAAAACAAAAATACAGAATGGTCATTACTCATGAGTTCGAAAACGAGACGGTATGCAAAACGTAGAGAATAGATCCAAAGCCTCAGAACCTAGAGGTAACAAATCATCATGGAGAAATAAAAATCTCAGATGGTACGGACAATCTCAAACATCACAGGCCGCGATCTACAGAAAACCTCAAAAAACACTAACGTACCAGAACCAAAAGGAGAAGAAATCAGTAAAAGTGAAGAAGAAGAACTCTTGGTTGATGTGTCAATTAGTGGTAAAGGCGGCTTAAATAACGAAGATGCTAGGTTATAAGAAACCCTAAAGAGCGTCTCTTACACGCGCAGGTCAAAATACCAACATGGGCCTCTAATATTTTCAAAGCCTACTTAAATGGGCTATCGGCCAATAATTTAGAGAATGCACACTTAATTGGGCCTGTAACATGTCCACCTAAATTTTAACAGGCTGTAACATTGGACTCATAGCATTTTCTAGTTGCACTTTCATGGGCTATAACATTGGGCCCACAATATTCTCCATGACCGTATTTCTTCCGTTACAAGGAACAAATCGTTTTCCGAAGTGTCACTACTCACTAATACTGGAATATTTTTTTTTTCTTTTTTCTTTTTTCTTTTTGTCCAATGATTTAGAAAGAAAAAAATTCAAAGAAACCAAAAAAAAGTCTATTTAATTTATCTCCTCTGGACCCATATAATTAGAACCTGTTTTGATATTCAAACCTTGCACTTGTGTTCGGGACGATGAGTGAACTCAAAGTCGATATGGACGAAAGCTCTCTCGACCTCACAGAGTTGCTCGAGCTTCTCCTGGAGAGTCTCTCCGATGTTGTGAGCTTCGTGCAGCCTCATGTCCTCTGGCAATACAATGTCTACTTCAACAAAATAGTGTGACCCAAACGTGTAGGCTCTCACTGTGTCGATGTGTTTGATCTTCTCGTGATGGTTCCATATCAAGAACGTTACTTTCGCCAAGAAATCCGGCGGCGCAGAGCGTCCAATCAGTGAATGGACATTCTCTAAGACCGTTCTTGCCCATGTGCTGATTGTGTACAGAGCAATCTGAAACCATAAAGAAGAAAATGTTTTCTCAATCAAACACTTGAATCTCTTCTCTATATCATAATTCACAAGAGACATTTCAAGAATGTTGAAGGTTGATGATTTACTTACTAGAATAGCACCAGAGGGATCAATCCACCAGTAGAATTTTACAGCCAATACAGCTGTTGCCAAACCAACGGAATTGGTGACAACGTCAAAGAGGTGATCTTGTGCATAGGCCCTGACGATTTCGTTCTGAAAACTCCTGCAGTAAAGCATGAGCAGAAACTTGACGACTGTAGCAGAAACCATTATTCCAATCATCCATTTTTCCTCGGTGCTACTCATATGAGGACCATTCTATACAGTGAGAAAGATTATAGATTAGATTAGATTATATAGTATAACTGATGATTCCCAATCTTAGAAGTTTACGAGGAAGGACGAAACCCATGTTGTACCTTGGAAACAAGTAGCCTGGCTGACTCCAGCAACACTTGTAACCCGAGAGTTGCCATCACAGATGCAAACACAATGATCCCCTTCCAATCCAAGAACCATGACTTTTACTTTGATGAAAAGCATATCTTCTAGACATGTTATTTTAAGGGAATTAGGGAGAAGAGAGACTATACCACAGGTTGCATCCGTCGTTTTCCGATTGGATAATGAAAATGGTTTGGTTTGCTCATGGCATTTGCAGTAAACCATAGAATAAATCCAGACAAGAGATCCAAGAGAGAGTCCAAAGTAGAAGCAATCACAGCCATAGATCTACTCTCCACAGAAGCATAAACCTTTGCTACAAAAAGCACAAGGTTTGCTGCGTTTGAGATGTGAACTGCAAGCCTCTCGCTCTTCGCGAGCTTCTTCATTTCTTCCTGTCGAAATCATCACCAATATGCTCTGAAAAAGGACGAAATCTCAAGTGAGAGAGTCCAGAAGAAGAGCAATGAAGGCAAGGGTCAAACCTCAGTTGGAGCTCCAGATACAGAACCAGTTTCGTTAATTGTCTCCATCTCATTGAAACCCTCAAGGAGCTTCTCTTGCTTCTTGTAGTACTCGAAGACTTTACGTTCCTTTTCTGATGTTTGACAAGAAAGAAGAGTAAAACCCATGTCAAATTACTGATGATTCAAGCATGTATAATGATGTATCCTTGATGGTTTTATCATTTTCCCATCAAACTAGAATGCGTAAAACCTCCGAAGAATATGATTCTGCGTCCCCATCACAATTAAATAAAGCCATATTCTGATTCCCAGATCCATATAGAATGCTCCATGTGGAAAAGATGGAATATTGTTGGTATTCATCGAATTTGCCAGCACCGATTTCAGATATCATCAAAAGCTTGATCACTTTGAATCGACAGAATACTAGCTCTAGATTTTTCCATAGGGCTAAAATATGTATTGGACAGTACACCGATCATCATACACATAAACACGGAGATAACGGGACAAGGGAGTAGCAAAGGAAGAAACTTACTCGGAGTCCGGAGATAACGGGACAAGCGAGTACGGCCAGAGGACAACGGCGAAGAAGAAGGGAGGCGGAATGTGTCGAGGCTGAGACGCCATGAAGACGGTGGCGCCTCGTCGTCGTCGTCGTTCGGCAGAAGGTCGACAATGTACTCCTCTCTACTAACGCCGAGATGCTCTTTCGCCATATTCGACACCTCTCTCTTTCTGCTGATTTTTGAGAAACAAATATCGTTGCGTCTTTTTGGGAATTTTACGAGTTGCCAGAATTGCCACGTGTAAATGACTAAATGAGAAAATTTGGTATTATCAAGAGATATGCACCAAACAATATTTTTTGTTTGTCGGAGGGAAGAAACACTAGATTATAATGTTGATAAGAGCACACGAGTGTGGTGGTGGACCATTTTCTCGTTTCTAGACTTGTCCATTTAGAAAAACTTCAAATAAACATAAAAAATCTCAGAAAGGCAAAGGCAGTCGACTCGATCACGGCTTTGATTATATTCAGATTAATTTTTCTCCCTTGCGTGCACGTCACTGTTGATCAATATAAAAATTTCTGTATCTAATGAAAAGAACAACCATTCGTCGTTACTGTTATCTAGAGAATGAAAGGATCTACCTTGAATCACCAACGAAATCGCTGGAGACTTCATCTGTATAAATTGTACACTATAATGCCGTTTATTAGTCTTTCTGTAACAAACAAACATCAAATCAAACCATGAGAAGTTCAGGGGAATCTTTTATTAACAAACCGTTCATGGAACATATGCAATAAACAAAAGTTCAGGGAACAAAATGTAAGAACAAGTTTAAGAGACATTTTGTTTAGCAAAAAAAAATTTAAGAGACATTTTTTCAATAAACTAAAATTTCATGGGAAATCTGTAATACAATAAAACTTCAGGGGGCATGTATAATAAAACAATATTTCAGGGGCATATGAAAAAAACAAAATTTCAGGGGCCATCCGCAATAAAATAAAGTTCATTGAACATATGTAATAAATAATACTCCGAGGATCATATGGAAAATATTGCAGTTTCACTTAAATATCGGAGTAAGCGAAGAAAGAAGAGTACCTTATCCTCAAACTCCTCTGTAACGTAACGTCCTTCCTTCCGACATAGCCTCGCTTCAGATAATGCAAGGACTCTACTTCCGTCGACACTAACGAGTCTTCTTTCTTCGGGAGCAAGAAGTTCAGGAAGAGACAAGGAGTTAGATGATGTCGATCTCAAGAGGCAAAAGTCTTCATGCTTCGCTTCCAGAAATCGCCAAAACCAAACGAGTTTCGTCGTATGCGAAAACGGGTAAGCTTTCTTCTGAAAACGTGGTAGAGGAAGAAGATAAACGATAGAGTAGGCGTTTGGTTACACGGTTAATCTAATTCAATTTCAGGTTTATACCAGAAGCACGGGCAAAGCTAAACGATGCACTAAAGAAGCTCCCAAACAATTGTTGCTTATACTGATAAGCTAATTTTGGTAAAGTGCAACAAATTTTATCCCCTTATTTGATAGATGAAAGTCGCATGGTTTTTAGTCTTTTAGACCAAATCTAGTTTCCGTAGTTGCAGATACTGAAAAAGAACCAAAAAGAAGGAAGGCTCGTGATTCAAACCAAACCCCGTAACAGATCTAGCACCTAATAGAACCAAACGAATCCAAACCGGCTCTGTAGCAGGCTACGCAAAAAGCAGAAAGTCTCAAGCTTCTGCAAGAACTGGTGTGTGTGTGTGGGTTTTAGCGGCTGGCTGCTACCAATGCCATGTGCTCTATAAGGTCAAGCACTCGGTTGCTGTAAGGAAAAAGGGAGAAGAAGTGTCAGTGTTTGAGAACTGTTGTTAATATCTAATGGAGTAAGTATGAGATGAGAAACGAGAACTGTACCTGTAACCCCATTCATTGTCGTACCAAGAGACAAGTTTCACAAAGGACTTGCTCAATCCAATCCCGGCGTTGGCATCGAAGATACTTGACCTGTTATAACAAAATTCAAATCACCACATGGGTCAATCATAAAGCACGATTCAGATGGATTTGAAGAAAAGAAGAGAGACCAACCTTGAATCACCGACGAAATCATTGGAGACGACATCTTCATCTGTGTACCCGAGAATGCCTTTTAGAGGTCCTTCTGAAGCAAACCTGTTAGAGGTTTACATCAAACCAGGAGAGGTTACTACGAGTTCTACATTAAACTCATGAAACAATAATATTGTGATGAGGAAAATTGGTTGGTCAAGAGAGTTTTGGGAAGCATACTTAATGGCTGCTTTAACATCTTCGTACGAGGCACCCTTCTCAAGTCGACAAGTTAAATCCACAACAGAAACATTCGGTGTTGGTACACGGAAGGCCATTCCCGTAAGTTTCCCATTCAGTTCTGGAAGAACTTTACCTACAGCCTATTTTGACCAAAAAACCACGGCTCAAATATGATTCCAGATTTAAGATAATTACATGCTTGTAGATAATAAAATTTATGTGATTTTTTTCTACCTTTGCAGCGCCGGTTGAGCTAGGAATGATGTTTTGACTAGCGCCTCGGCCTCCTCTCCAGTCTTTCATTGATGGCCCATCAACAGTTTTTTGAGTAGCTGAATATGGAAAGAAAAAATAACCAAAAGACACAGGTTAGTGTACCAAGTTAATAATATACAGTGATGTTGGGCAGGATAGCAAGAAATATAGACCTGTGGTTGCGTGGACAGTTGTCATCAAGCCTTCAAGAATACCAAATTCCTCATGCACCACCTGCCGAAAACAGTTAAGTTGAACTTAACGAAGCTCTTAGCAATGAATTATGGGTAAGCAATGAACGATTTATGGGTTAAAAAAAAACACATGCGGGATAAGATCATTGTGCACAGTACCAACCTTTGCAAGAGGTGCAAGACAATTGGTGGTACAACTTGCATTGGAGACTATATCCATGTTTGGTTGGTATGTCTTCTCATTTACCCCAACAACAAACATGGGTGCATCAGCTGAAGGGGCAGAAATTATTACTTTCTTTGCACCACCCTGCAAAACCAATGAAATATCAAGCAAGCGTATGTCATCTTAAAACAAGATTATTTGAATCAAATGTTAACACAAGTTACAAGGTCAACAATGTATGTTTGTATGAAAATGCACCTTCAAATGGGATGCAGCCTTTAAAAGGGTAGTGAATACCCCCGATGACTCGACAACATAATCAGCTCCAAGATCCGCCCAAGGGATCTCAGCTGGATCTCTGAGGAAGAGTAAAAAAGATGTAAAGTTCTAAACTGAGATAGCGTGTTCTCTGATCTACAGAAACCAACATGCCACTTTGAAGTGATACCTCTTGCTCACAACATTGACCTTTTTCCCATTGATCTCCAAAGTAGAATCATCAATGACATTGATGGTTCCCTTGAAATTTCCATGAGTAGAATCATACTTCAACATGTAAGCCTGTGAAATAGGGGAATAGAAGATCCACATCAAGTTTGAAATCCAGACAATAGTTCACTGGAAAAGAGATGCACCTTTCAAGCAAGCAAGAATGTAACTCAGATTAAGAACAGAGCATAAATAGCGTTTCAAGATATTGCCTGCTAAAATAACCAGCTAGAAGACATCCCTACCATGTACTTGGCATCAATGAATGGGTCATTTACTGCTACAACCTCGATATCATCCCTGGATGTTGCAATGCGGAGGACCAACCTTCCAATCCGACCAAAACCTGCGGAACACATAAAAAAAAGAGAGCTTCCATAAGAAATAAAAAAGTTGGGGCCTCAAAAAGAATATTATTAAGGGTGTAACTGATGATATAGGAGGCATCAATCACATACCGTTAATCCCAACCTTTGTCTTTCCGCTGCTACTTGACCCTACTCAAGCCAATCAAATCAAATTCACCAATAAGCATACAGCAACAAACACATCCACTGAAGTAACTTTTTCTTACTTACTTTGAACGGCAGATGGCACTTCCGTAGCTGTGGCCTTGATAGGTTGCACACTTCTTGCATTGCCTTTTCTGTACAGAACATATAAAGAAAAACTCTTGAGAATCGAAAATTGCATCACATAATTAATATATGTTATAGAGTTTGCCACAGAACTGTAGAGATGAAGACGGCCCAGTAGCAATGGCAGCACCAGAAAATCTTGATGATGTGAGGCTGCGACTAAATCCAAGACTTGAAGACACCTGAGAATTTGAGACAAAAAGGAATAAGTAGGATTGTTTTCTTGCAAAGTTCCTGAGAAAATAAACTTAAAATCAAACAAACAACTTAACAACTCCAAAATCGAGGCATATAACTTAGCTTCCAACTAATTGTTAAACTACTAAACCATCTAAGCTCATAATCTGATCAGATAACACACAAATGTATGCCATTGGACATTCTAAAAGACCAACAAATAAATTCCGAACCTCAGTCCATTTCACAAGTTGGAATTCATCGTTTCAACGAGGTAACATACGAGAACGCAAGAACGAAGACCAAAATAGGATTGTAGAAAATAATATATCACATCAAATTACTTCTTCGAAGTAAACCAAAGGCGCGTAAAGACGAAATTCAAGCAGATCAAAGCACAACCTAAGCTCTTTAGCAAAAAAAAAAAAAAGCACGACCTAAGCTAAAGCATAATAAAATCGAGCAGAACACGAGAGAGACAGAAACGAAGCTAAACATAACATCGATAAGAGGAAAAACGTTGTCTCTGACCTTAGAGTGATCACACGCCGGCGAGGAGAAAAAGTCAGCGCGAGGAGCGGCAAGAGTGGAGGCGGCGGCAGATCTGAGGAGAGAAGAGAAGGCCATTGAATTGCTAGTGGAGAAACAAAGAGATCTAGGTGGTCAAAAACCCTAACCCCTGCCCTGCGTTGGCTTCTGGGAGTAGGTGTAGAGCCAAAAATATAAACGTGAAGAATCCAAAATGTTCGCAGAGTTCCTCCTCTTTTTCCTTTTTTAAATTCAAAGAAATGCTTTGGAATTGCACTCTTTTGTTTTGTCTACTCAAAGGAGTTTTTTAGGAATATATAAATGTGCAGAGACGACACTCTGTTGCTATAAAATTGATGGGTTACGATCTGGTGCGGCCTATAAGGATTCGCATATTAATTAATGCAATTATCAAAGAATAAAGATCATAGAGTTTTTTAGAAATGTATTTCAATGGCTGATTTTTTGTTGTTTTGGCATATTAAATAGAACTCTGTCAAAAAATGATGTTGAGACACTGAACTCTAC
This sequence comes from Kernera saxatilis, assembly GCA_900406395.1. Lineage (NCBI taxonomy): Eukaryota > Viridiplantae > Streptophyta > Magnoliopsida > Brassicales > Brassicaceae > Kernera > Kernera saxatilis. Next base: position 61,968 of record OVAY01000190.1, on the reverse strand, counting down.
TAAAAAAATGGTGAATTCTACTGAGGGTGCTTGTGCCAAAAAAACACACTGAATTCTACTAAAAATGGTGAAATTATGACGTGGCACATGAGAACCAAGGGTTGAGATTTGGACGTGGATCACAAAGACACGTGTAGTGAATCCAACGCTCAGGCCCATGATTGGTCTTCCTCCTGTGATACTTAAAAATACGTATAAGAAGATCCTTTTGTCGTTTTGGCACTGTTGGGAAAGCCTTTCGTGATGCCACGTCAGACAGATCTGGGCCGGGGTTCTAAAAAAGCCCTTTTCCAGCGTTGATTGTCTTAACTTCAGGAATCTTTTCAAAATGACCGTTATGTATAAAATACTAAATAGACCAAGCTTGTGATTCCAGCAATATCCGAGCCACAATGAAGAATCGAAGTGAGGCAATTTCTTTTTCTCATATGAACAAAACCAATTCGAATTAATGGCTTTTTGTCCCATCAGGGATTCAAGAAGCTGCATTATCCTACAAATAAGCTCTGTATATATATATATATATATATAGGAGATTCAGACATTTTGGAAGCAAACCAGAGAGATTCAGACACTTTCCGTCTTTATTTCAAAGAGATTTAACACCATCATACAGAACAAATCAGTGTACAATAAACAAAAAGAGTGATAAGGAACACTTCAAGAACGACTCTATAAAGCATACAAAGCATTTACGTATTACCATTTTTGTTGCCTTTTAACCTGCTTACACTCGGTCTTGTCATTTCTTTCACAAGAGCTTCTGGTTCCAGAGTCCAGAGATTCGTCTACTCTAATGTAATGTTAAGCTAAAGAGAGATTGTATCAAAACTCAAATTCTCTTCTCCACAAAACCCGCTAACGAACCCTGATGTAATAAACCTTTATGTATCACTTCATTACCTATGGATCTATCAGGACCTCACCTTTCTATGTCTAAGACGTTTCAAAGTCCTGAATCGAAGCATCGCGTCAATATCGTACCCTGCAAGTTCCATTCTCTCTATAAGTTGAGAAACTATCTCCATTTTGTCTCTTGATTGCAGGAGAGAACTTAGGAGGTAGTTGCAAACTCTAGGCATCAGCTTGAAGTTGTTATCTAGAGTGTATGAGAACACATCTATTGCTGTATCAAGTTGTTCTCTTTTGCAGAGTCCATGAATCAATTTGACACAGCTCGGAGGTGTCACGTGGATCTTCTTCTCCCTTAAAACCGAGAACACCATCAAGGCCTCTTGAAATCTCCCGGATTGGCATAACCCGATCAGCCATATTGTGTAAGGTCCGAAACCGAACTCGTCTCTTCTGGTATCCAATTCGATTATCCGTCTTAAAGCTCTCTCGGTTCCCCCTTCCTTGAAACATTGTTCAATCTCATTAGCTGCTTCATCGTCCAGACAAGATATCTTCTTCAGGTATTTCATCCATAGACTAAAAGCCACCACAATCTTTCTTTTCCGACATGACCATGTCATGAGCGATCTGTAAACCGCGGGACTGTGTCTAAAGTCATCTTTCGCGTAAAAGAGTTTAAAAGCTTCTTCTTCTCTGCCAACTCTATGAAGTCCGTTGATGAGAGTGTTGTAAGTGACGCTGTCGGGGGACAAACCCTTTAGTTGAAGCACATTGAGCAGCTTGAGAGCACCGTCAATGTTTCCCGCTTTGCAGAACCCGTTTATCAGAACATTGTAAGTTACAATATCCGGCAAATTCCCAGTATCAGCAAGATGTGCAAGGTCCTTGTATGCCTTGAGAATCGAACCGGATTCAACCATGGTGTCAAAACTCCGATTTCCACTATGCGAAAGCCGTAGAAACAAGGAAGCGGGTCTTCCCACCTCCATTTTATGCAACAATAACCTGGCTTCCTTGAGCTCACCGGACTTGCACAATCCATCAATTAAAGCATTAAACGTAGCAACCGAAGGAGAACAACCTCTCTTCTCAATCTCCTTGAAAATTTCTTCGGCTTTCCTAACTAGCCCATTCCTGCACATACTACAAATGAGAATTGTGTCTGTGCACGCATCAGGGAAGGATTCCTTTTCTGACATCTCGAGTTGAAGGGACTGAGCCTCTTCCAAAAGTCCCTGCTCACATAGAGCCTTTATAACAGCATTGTAGCAGTAGGTATCTGGGCGAATGCCCTTACTCGACATGCTGCTTAACAGCTTCAATGCATCCTCAATCTTCCCGGCTTTGGATAACCCTTGAATCAATATTGTGTATAAAACAACGTCAGGCTTAATATTTTTCTTCAGCATGATTGTATACAACTCAAATGCCTCATTGTATCTCCTAGCTCTGAACAATCCATCGATTAAACTGCTATAACCTCGGAGGCCAAGTACAAAACCATCTTTCTCAAACAGTCGCAACAGCTCAAATGCCTCAACCATCCGACCTAATTTACAAAACCCATCAAGCAAAGCATTGTGTGCGACTAAATCAGGAGAGTGACCACCCGCTTTCATCTCGTGGAATAGCTTTAGTGCATCTTCAGCACTTCCCCTTTGACACAAGCCTGAAATGAGAATCGTATAAGTAACTCTGCTAGGAGAAATTCCTCTACCTGTCATATCGTCGAACATCTTTTGTGCATCAACCATTCGCCCTTTCTTATACAATCCATCTATCAAAATGCCAAATGTGTATCGATTTGGGGCACAATTACACTTGAGCATTTCATTGTACACAGCAAAAGCCAGCATAAAAAAGACCTCTTCTCGCATCATGACTCGTAATATGACGTTGTATGTGAACACATCGGGTCTGCAATCGAACTCCTTCATCCTTCCAAAAGATTCCACTGCCTTCTCCGCCATACCCATCTTAGCATAAGCCGAGATCAGAACGCAGAAACAATAAGAATCGACAGAGACGCCACCAGATTTAAGCTCCTCCAATGTCTGCCAGTATAGATCGCACCCATTCTCTTCAGAGAGCATATCGATAACCAAACCGAAAGACTCTCCGCTCCTGAGACGCTCTCTTCTCGATGCCCATATAAAGAAACGAAATCCCAATCGCCGATTGACCTGATCTTGGATTACCGATGTGATGATTTTCTTCGAGAGAAAGGGAACAAGTGGCTCCAAAGCAGGCTCTATAGGTTTCTTCTTAGCTAGGATACTGATGACCTCGCCAGAGATATTGAACTCCGTGTTACCGGAAGAGTAGGAACGATGCATCCATGACGGCTTTGAATAGAACTGAATGACTGATCGAAGGAACATCTGTGATTTCATATCAAATGCGAAGCGGATGAGAAATCAAATCTCATTGTTCGGGAGTTCATAGATGCATAGAGGACTAACAAACGAAGAGCACCAATTGAGATAAGCAAATAGGCGGGAATTCTGCGGCCACCGTCACTTTTACTGGTCGCAGAGATTAGATGCGTTGGAGAAAGCAGAGGGTTTTCGGTTATCTGAAGAGATTTCAAATATTTCTCCGACTAAAGATGGGAGAGACCGAAATACTCCGTCGGAGGAGGAAGACGGCTTTTCTTTTGATCGTCAAGGGTTTTCTGCCATCGGAGCAAACTCTGGATCGACTTCAGCCGGTTTATGAGTTTATACCGTATACCGGCATTGAGAATTAGTGAAACGGCCCGGTTTTTGGTACAGAATTAAACGGTGATACCGTGAAAACTCAAAAACCTCAAACAATTTGTGAATACAAACAAATTCATACATCTCCATTCTCGAAACTAATAATAATAATGCCAAATTGGTCATGTATTTTTCATTTCTTTTGAAAATCACGCAAAACGAGATAAGTCTAGGACTCGTAATTTTAGTTTTTCACTCGTGTTAACCGGTCTGAACCCTTTCGTCAGATATGGATTGATTTGATTCTATATCTTGTGTGGTGATAAATCCATTTAAAAAATCACTGTTTTGTCACTAACTAAGCGGAGTTGAAGACGAAGCAGTCGGCCAAGTTAACCGGTCTAGGAGACTCCACAACCGGCACCAATCTTTAGCACTAACCGGTCTGAAACCGAAATAATCTCAGTTCCTATCTTATGTCCGGCAAGAACTTGAAGTATAGATAGAACGAGGGGGACATCAAAATATTTTAAATCAACAAAAATCATCGTACAAGGGGAGTAATGGAGCAAACTTCAGAAAAGTCACTCCTCCAAAAATAGGTACGACGTTTATAGTGGAGAGCACACGGTATTCTTTAGTAAAAGGCGAAAGAATAGTTCGCTTTGTGCAATTTATATGCGAATCCATCGACGTCTAGTTTCTGTTCTGTTCGATGTGGGACAAATTCAGATATAAGTTCATCGCGCTATTACTAGGATGTTCCATAACCCATGATTGTGTCTAGTGCTTGAACTCGATAATCATTATCCGACATTCTCTCTTAACCGATTTAGAAACTGATACTTGATTTCAAAAAATACTGAAATATCATCCAAACAGAACTGATCTCGAAATTTGATGATTTCAAAGCTCATAAAATTATTAAACTGATTGTTTTAATGGAGTGAACTTCGGATGAAGCTACTCCTCCAAAAATAGGTGTATGCCGTTTAGAGTAGAGAGCACACGGTATTCTTTAGTAAAAGGCGAAAGAATAGTTCGCTCTATGCTCACTACACGGCTCCATGATCCGACTCCATCAAGCATCAGATGCTTTTATACATGAGCCCTTTGACGTTAGTTTTGCTTTTATGCGATGTGGGATAAATTTAGTTTTGTCATCGCTGGGCCCATTAATCCTCACTTGCTGGGCTGTCCTGAATTTCTTTCTTTTTTAGTTAGTTTCTTGGTTTATTTTGTTTTTTCACACGTTAGACGAATTATACGACAAAGTTTTTTCTTTCTCTTCGAATTGAACATTGCCAAGAGACGAATCATCCAAAACAAATATCAATCATCGAGCTAAAAAAGGGTTGATAATTGGCTGACATTCGCAGGATTTTTGCTAAGGAGAGTTTCATCTCTTTTTCTTATTCAAGAAAGGCTCCAAACTTAAAAAAAACTCCAAAAAAGAGCCGCAGACAGAAATTTCAAGCTGACAAATAATGGCCTGCTCATCTGGTCATAAGAAAACCAGGAGACTTGTTATACATATAATAACACACGAGAGATGAAACTTGAAGATTCTCAAGCGTCGTCGAGGGCGAGGACTCCTGGTAGTGGTTTGCCCTCAAGAAGCTCCAAACTTGCACCGCCTCCGGTAGAGATGTGACTCATCTTGTCAGCCAAACCGACCTTCTCAACGGCAGCCACAGAGTCGCCTCCTCCTATGATTGTGGTCACTCCCTTTCCGCTCAGCTCCGCTAGCTGCTTTGCTACGGCCTGATGGTGAAACAAGACAAGAGATCAGGTTAGTTAGGTTGGGTTTCTCTGGTTAACAAACATGTTGAAGATACATGAAGTTTGTTAAAAGGGTGATTCAAACTTGGTTTATGTGATTTGGGTGATAAGTGTTTGATGTAAGATGAATTTGTGGTATCAGTGTCCGTTGGACAAACATATTGAAGGTACGTGGAGTTTGGTAAAAAGGAGGACTAGCTATGTTATTTGGGGCGATAAATGTTAAAACATAATATGAAGTTATGGTAACAGTATTAGTTGCTCGTACCTCAGTTCCAGCTGCAAACTTATCGAATTCAAAAACACCCATGGGACCATTCCAGATGATGGTTTTGGTTGTGTCTAGAGCTTCGCTGAATGTCTTGATGGAGTCTGGACCAATATCAAGTCCCATCCAGCCATCTGGGATGGACGTGGCTGCCACTGTCTGCAAGAGTTCATAAGTGTGTCAGCTTTTAAGCAGATCAGATCAGACACTAAAATGTTTTTTTTTTTTTTGTGGTTCATGACACATTGAGTCGACTTCAATGATGCGACTGTTACCTTGCTGTTTGCATCGGGAGCAAACTTGTCAGCAATAACCACATCGGTTGGGAGCAACAGCGAGACACCTTTGGCTTTTGCCTTCTCCATGAGTGACTTCGCCAAGTCAAGCTTGTCGTCCTCCACAAGGGAAGATCCGACTGAGTGTCCTTGTGCCTTGTAGAAAGTGAAAATCATACCTCCACCGAGCAGGAGAATGTCAACCGTGGACAAGAGGGACTCAATGACACCAATCTTTGTTGAAACCTTTGAGCCTCCAACAATGGCAGCAAAAGGCTTCTTGGGGTTTGCCACAGCTCCGACAAGGTAATCAAGTTCCTGACACAAAAAAACAAGTAATAGGCTGATCGGTAAAAGTAAGGAGACTCATCTCAGAAGACACTCTAGATGCTGCAATTTTTTAAAGCACCTTCTGCATGAGGAAACCAGCGACTGAAGGCTTCAAGTATTTGGCAACTCCCTCAGTGGAAGCATGAGCTCTATGAGCAGTTCCGAATGCATCGTTAACATAGACATCTGCAAGTGCAGCAAGCTTCTTTGCAAATTCAGGGTCGTTCTTCTCTTCTTCCTTGTAGAACCTCACATTCTCCAAGAGAAGAACACCACCTTCAGGTAGTTCTGCAACCAATTTCTGGACTTCCTCACCAATAGAGTCATTAGCCATTACAACCTATAAACACAATAGAGTAAGACGTAAGCAGTGTGAGCGCAGAGTAGTGAAGGCCGCTGTTCATAAAACTAGCACGCATAGAGGAATAAGATGAACAAACCTCAACACCAAGAAGTTCAGACAACCTTGGAACAAGAGGCTTTAAGCTGTACTTAGGGGTAACACCTTTCGGGCGGCCCTGAAACATAAAATTGAGATCAGAGACAACAAATAGGTTCGTTCTTCATGAACTTAAACGAACTAGCATCATCAGACTGAGCACCAACAAAAGCAACAGGCCACTACTAAGACAGAATATGACTTAATATCAAAGTTACAACAGCGCGAACCGCGGAAACTAATATTGAAACGGATGCAGATGATGCCTGCATTCTTAATAGCAAGGACATCGATCCTACTTATAGAAATGGTTCACACAAGGCATATCATATCCGCAAATGAAGCCGATCAGATCAAAATTTACACACCACAATTACACCAGATAAGCAAGTGCGTGAAGTGATACACCAGGATGACATACCAAGTGACTGCAGAGAACAACCCTAGATCCATTTCCCATCAAGTACTTGATGGTGGGAACAGCGGCACGAATCCTGGTATCATCGGTGATGTTAGAGTTATCGTCCAAAGGAACGTTGAGATCAACCCTCACGAACACGCTCTTTCCCTTCAGATCCGCTTCCTTCAACGTTCCAACGCTTCTCTTCGTCGCCATAGTAGATACTTTGTGGAACAAAAAAAAACACTGCAAACAACAAGACGCACACTGCGAGATCAAATCGATGGAGAAATCAAACAGATCCACAAAGTCTAGCGCAAAACCAAATCGAAAAACAATCGGAATCGATGAGGAGAATCTGAAGAAATTAAGAGAATATACTCACATGAGTGGTTGTAAAGAGAGACGATCGAAGTTACAGAAAAATGAAGTGGCTGATATAAAAGAGTTGGTGGATCTTTCGAGAAGGAGGAGAGATCAGCATATAAAAGCAGCTTGTAGAACACCCCAAGAAACGAGTGGGCCCGTGACGAAAACGTTATTGTAATTACGATTTTGCCACTGTCTCTGTCTCTCTCCTTGGATTCCACGGCCGTAACGTGTCATGAAAAGAATTAAATGTTAAATTACCCGAAGACTGGGCCAAGAGACTTTAATGGGCCTCGCCCACTTATGATTAATAGGGCTCGAGCCTTTTTGAGTTTAGCGTCATCTTTCTCCTCTCGAACTAAATAATAAAAACTCTCAACGACGCATCAGTGTTGAGTGTAGATAAACCTCCTTACCGGAGAGAAGCGTAAGTCTTGCCGGAGAGACGAGTAAGCCGAATGATTTGTTCTCACTATTTTCCATCCGTATTTTCCGGTGAGATAACTTTTTAACCGGGAAATTCCCCAAATGTGCCTGTTTTTGTTCATTTGAACTTTTAAATTTCTTGTGATTTCTTTCATGGAGATTGCAATCCCGTATAAGCCGAATCCGCTTATCTCTTCATCGACTAAATTATTTAAAAGACCTCAAAGTTCTGGTCTTGTTCGGTTTCCCGCCAAGTATGGACTGCGAGCTACCCGGAAAAAACCGATTTTTCGTGTGTACGCGTCTGAAAGTACTAGCGGGTCTTCATCGAATAACGATGGAGGGTTTTCGTGGGTGAGATTGACGCAGTATCTTCGTGTTGGTGCTGAGCGGATTGGGGAGAAGATTGGAGAGTCTGTGAAGAAGGAAACTGGGTTTGACTCGGAAGAAGCAGGTGCGAGAGTGGATGAGTATGTGGGTCGCGTTAAGGATAGCGTGCAGAAGGGCCAGCACGAGTTGACTCGCTTTAAGACTGAGATAGTGCCATCATTTATTGATTGGAACAAGTGGGAGCACTGGAAGGTAAGCTGTTCAGCTCTGATTCTGAAATATTGCTAGACAGTGATTCTGCTTGTGTTCAGAAACATTAAGGAACAAGCGGTTTGTATTTCTTTGTTTTGTTGATGAATTGACGGAAGCAAATTTTTTGAAGTAAACTGATGGAGATAGACTACAACTTTGCTAATCTAACAACATATACTAGAACTCGAGAAACTGAGTTCTTTTTTTTTTTTGGTAGTCCATGTGGTGTATTTAGGTGGTTTTGCACTTTTTAAGGCAGTTTCTTAATGAGAGAGCATGTTTTGTATCAGGACATCAGGAACTGGGACGGTAGACGAGTTGCTGCATTGATCATTTATGCTTTCGCGCTGTTATTTTCTTGTCAAAGAGTTTATGTTGCCATCCAAGCTCCCCGGATAGAACGAGAAAGACGAGAGTTAACTGAGTCTTTTATGGAGGCTTTGATTCCCGAGCCATCTCCTGGCAATATAGATAAGTAAGTGCTTCCTAATCCTCAGTTTCCAAATGTAATTTTACTCACTGGGGCGTGGTAAAATTTGTTTCATATTTGAAAAATGATATCATCCTTAACATGTATATGCTCAGCTATGGAGGCATCTAAAGGTCACGAGTTGGAAGAATAAAGCATCTTGTGTTTTAGTTGACTTGCTAGAATGTTCTAATTTTGTCTTGTGTTTCAGGTTTAAGAGAAATATCTGGAGGAAGACGACACCAAAAGGCTTGAAACTAAAAAGGTTCATCGAAGGGCCTGATGGAACACTTGTCCACGACAGTTCTTATGTTGGAGAAAATGCATGGGATGAGGATCTAGAGACAACCGAAGGATCTCTCAAACAAATAATTGATAGAAATGCTAGGATTCAGACAGAGGCAAAGAAGAAACTAAGCCAAGATCTGGGTGTCTCTGGTCAGTGCATATACATTTAGATGGAGACATCTGATTTCCATTAAATTTTGTTTTGGTTGGTTGCAACTTCTTATAATATAGGCATAGCTTTATTGTTAATTTCATCTTTACTGTTAATATATGAGAAATAAAAAACCTTCGTCTGCTGCCATGCTGAATTGGAAGTTAATTCATCCTTTTTTTCAGTTTACCAATTTAAAAAATGTGGCTGATTCTGCTGTAATGTAGAAAATCACTGGATACCTGTCTAGTAGTGGCGTGCTGAAGTCATGTAATAATAAGTGATGTAATGTGAGAGACCTTTGCTTTCTTGATCTAATCTCTCTCTCAAATCAAGTTTCTTGGGGAGCAGCTATTCTTGATCCCTCTATAGTAGATGAAGTTCAAGATAGAGTTGCGGTAACCTTTGCTTTTGACCATCTAATCTCTCTATTGCATCCTTCTATGATAGGTGAAATTGGAGTCAGTGTAGGTACTTGGCGGGAAAGGCTTGCAACCTGGAAAGAAATGTTGGAAAGAGAAAAATTATCTGAGCAGTTAAACTCCTCAAGGGCTAAGTATGTTGTTGAATTTGATATGAAAGAAGTAGAGAAAAGTCTTCGCAAAGATGTTATTGAAAGGACATCTGAAACTGAGGGAACTAGAGCTCTCTGGATATCAAAGAGATGGTGGCGATATCGCCCTAAGCTTCCTTATACCTACTTTCTTCAGAAGCTTGATTCTTCTGAGGTACAGCTCTAACTTTTGGATTGTCAGTGGTATCTGTCTTTATATCCAGTTGAATTTTCTTAACTAAGAACAAATTGATGACGGTGTATTCATTGTGGAATAGAATATGATGCTTTTCCAAAGCAATTAATTTGAAGCTGGATGCGATAGGATGATATATCTTTTGACTTCTTCGTTCTTGAGCTTATGTTGACGCGATATCTGCTATGTGTTTTTAACAGGTTGCAGCTGTTGTCTTCACGGAAGACCTAAAGAGATTGTATGTGACGATGAAAGAAGGTTTCCCTCTAGAATATATTGTAAGTAAAGAATTCATAGTTGCAAGTATTGAAACGGAATGATGTACATTCACCATTTCGTATCCTTTTTGTTTTTAGGTTGACATTCCGCTAGATCCTTACTTGTTTGAGATTATTTCTAACTCCGGAGTTGAGGTGGATCTCCTTCAGAAAAGACAGATCCACTACTTCATGAAAGTGTTCATTGCACTTCTGCCTGGGATACTAATTCTATGGTTTATAAGAGAATCTGCCATGCTTCTCCTCATCACATCCAAGCGGTTTCTCTACAAGAAGTATAATCAGCTGTTTGATATGGCTTATGCGGAAAATTTTATATTGGTAATCATCATTACTCTAGAACAGTAACCTTTTTGCTTCTTTGTTGTATGACCTTCTTCAAACATGTTCACAACTTCCATTGATAAGTTTTAATTTTCATCCAGCCGGTTGGAGATGTCAGTGAGACAAAATCGATGTATAAGGAGGTGGTACTAGGCGGTGATGTTTGGGATCTTCTTGATGAGCTAATGATCTACATGGGAAACCCAATGCAATACTATGAAAAAGATGTAGCCTTTGTCAGGGTAAAATACATCTTGACCCAAACTGACATGTGAATAGTACTTTATTCCATTAATCTGACTAGGCTCAAATTCTCATCTATTTTCGTTTTGAATCAGGGTGTGCTTCTTTCTGGACCTCCTGGGACTGGGAAAACACTTTTTGCGCGAACACTTGCAAAGGAAAGCGGACTACCATTTGTGTTTGCATCTGGTGCGGAGTTCACAGACAGTGAAAAAAGTGGTGCTGCAAAGATCAATGAGATGTTTTCAGTCGCGAGACGAAATGTAAGCGCTCTTAGTTATGTGTATAAAAGCAAAGCTCATTTGGTATAGTTGTCTTCTTCACGCACTATTATTGTGGATCTGATTTTATATATTATCTCCAGGCACCTGCTTTTGTGTTTGTGGATGAAATAGATGCTATTGCTGGTAGGCATGCTAGGAAAGATCCACGAAGAAGAGCAACTTTTGAAGCTTTAATTGCACAGCTTGACGGGGAGTAAGACTCTGCACTTGTTCAGAAGTTTTAATTAGATATATGATTTATTGCTTGGTTTCTCCCCCACTTTCTAAGAGCTTCATGGGGATCTCATACCATTAAATTGTACCACCTGCAGGAAGGAAAAGACAGGTATTGATAGGTTTTCTTTGAGACAAGCTGTGATATTTATCTGTGCTACCAATAGACCTGATGAGCTGGACCTTGAGTTTGTCCGTTCTGGACGTATTGATCGTCGGCTGTATATTGGTTTGCCTGATGCAAAGCAAAGGGTGCAAATATTTGGAGTTCACAGCGCCGGGAAGAACCTCGCTGAAGATCTAGACTTCGGGAAGGCAAGAAGTTTTCCTGCTATTTTGTAATCTCGATAGTATGTCTGAGATAGGGTGTATGCTCATTCATAAATCTCTTCCCCTTTTCTATATCCAGCTTGTTTTCCGGACAGTTGGGTTCTCTGGGGCAGATATCCGGAATCTTGTTAATGAAGCAGCTATAATGTCGGTATGTCATATTCGTATCTGGATCTCAATTGCCCAACAGAATATACAATGCTTAGAGAAGCATTGTTGATGATTTCTAAGCATCCTAATTCAATTTCTCAGGTAAGGAAGGGACGTTCGTATATATATCAGCAAGACATTGTTGATGTGTTAGATAAACAATTGCTGGAAGGTATGGGTGTACTTCTTACAGAAGAAGAGCAACAGAAATGTGAACAAAGTGTTCGTATCGACATCCTTTGTACTATTTATCTCAAATCATACTATACCACAGAGCTAAAAAGCCCTTACTATTGAAGCTAATGTAACATTAGGTGTCTTATGAAAAGAAGAGACTTCTGGCTGTTCATGAGGCTGGTCATATAGTGTTGGCTCATTTGTTTCCTCGATTTGACTGGCATGCATTTTCTCAGCTCCTTCCTGGTGGCAAGGTACGTTTCAAAACTTGCTTGTTCAGTTATTATAAAATGTTGTTTGAACAGCCAACACAGTTGTAAGAGTGCATTGAATCAACTCTTCTCTTGATTATACAGGAAACTGCTGTATCAGTTTTCTATCCACGTGAAGACATGGTAGACCAAGGTTATACAACATTTGGTTATATGAAGATGCAAATGGTGGTAGCTCATGGTGGACGCTGTGCTGAACGTGTGGTTTTTGGCGACGATGTCACTGATGGAGGAAAAGATGACTTGGAGAAGATAACAAAAGTAAGTTCAGTCTATCTTGCTCTCTCTGTCTCGTTTAACCAATACAATACTGTGTCTTGCTTTTTGGCTTCTGATAAAAACATCAACCCGGTAGCAAATATAACGTCTGTGTAACAACATTTATCTGCAAAGTGCTGGTGTTCCTTGAGTAATTTTGATTTTTAGTCTTCCATAGTAAGCATGGATCTGATATTATGTTTTCAGATTGCCAGAGAAATGGTGATTAGCCCCCAAAATGCTAAATTAGGTCTCACTCAACTGGTAAAAAAGATTGGAATGGTGGATTTACCGGATAACCCAGACGGCGAGCTGATAAAATACCGGGTACATCCATTTATCACAGATCCGTTTGCATTGATCTCCGACATTCTCAGTAGTTCATAGCGTGTTTTATTCTGCTTAAATATCAGTGGGACCATCCTCATGTAATGCCAGCAGATATGTCGGTTGAAGTGTCCGAGCTATTCACCCGCGAGTTGACAAGGGTAATCTTATTTAAACTCTCCCATGTGGATCAAAGCTTGAAATATACAGTATGTGTATTTGTATATAAGATGGGATATAAATGTTGGTGACAGTATATTGAGGAGACTGAAGAACTTGCGATGAATGCTCTGAGAGAAAACAGACACATTCTGGATTTAATCACAAGAGAGTTACTGGAACGATCAAGGATTACTGGATTGGTATACTTTATCAAACTTCAATGAATTATGGTGATCTTCTATGTGCACAGATGATGCCCTCAGACAAAGAAATTTTCCTTTCATCTTGTAGGAAGTTGGAGAGAAAATGAAGAGTCTTTATCCTATAATGTTTGAGGATTTTGTGAAGCCTTTCCAGATAAACGCAGACGAGGTAGCTTATTATTATTTATCATATTCATGTCGATCCTCATCTCTAGATCCCTCTAGAAACGTAATCTGACATCAATCGGGTTGATTAAAAACTTTCCAGGAGGAACCTTTGCCTCACAAGGATCGAGTGAGTTATCAGGCAGTTGATTTACGTCCTGCGCCACTCCACAGAAGCTAGAAGCTTTATCTCGAAACCAAACAAGTATTCGCCCGAGATTTACAACATCTAAGCCAAATTTTGTACACTGTTTCTGTCTGTATCTGGTGATTATTGTAACATTGCTGGTGTAGTAAGTTCCCATCAAATAGTATCAGGATCTTTACCGGTGAAATTTTTCAAAGCTTCTTTTTGTTCATTATACAAAAAGCTTTTCCTGTTATTATCCTGGGAAAGATATTTCCACCCTTTGCGAACACAATGCATAGCTGTAAAAGGTTGATCGTGTATTCATTTTTTTTCCGACCAACTGAAATAATTTTTTCATTTTATTTTCTTGTTTTTGTCAAAGAAAACAAGGGAAAGGAGAAAAGTGGAAACAGAACGATATAAAGAATTGGACTATCATTTTGCTTTTTGTAATCACTGCACAGAATAATTAAAAAAAAAAAAAAAAGGTTTTCATTTGGAAGCTCTGTGAGCTAGTGGCTTAGATTGGGTGGAAGTCGCTGCTGATGACATCACTCGTAAGCGACCAGCTATCTCCGTGAAAGATGGTCTTGCCATTGGGTTTGGCGACCAACATTCCTCCATTAGTGTTCTCCATTCATCATCACAGAAGCCTGGTATGGTTGGCCTCAGAGTGTTGTTCACTATCCCACCTGCACTTTCACAATGAAGTCATCCTCCTCTTAAAATTCCATACCAGACAACATTATGAACATGGATGAAAGAATGCACAGGCAGAAACCCGATAGACCGTGAGTTACTTTACTTGCACGCACCTATTATGGCCCCATAGTGCATATTGGCATATGGCTCCTCTCCGGTCAGAATCTCCCACAGAACAATACCAAACGAGAAAACATCAACCTGCGGGCAAAGACCAATAATAATATGAAGGATTAACTCAATACCAGATCTCATAGTTTGTTTGCATTCCCAGTCAGTATATACTATGAGGCCACGCAATAACATAAGATCCTCTTCTCAAGAAACTAAACATAAGATCCATCGCAAATTTCTTAAACCACGATGACTCACGCACAGGATTCATGATTCTAGAAGTTAGTAGCTATTGGATATTCACTGGGCAATATAATATCATGAATGTTTACTTTTTCTGAAACTTTGCTGCTGCTCCCATTTAGAAGCTCTGGTGCCATCCATGGTAAGGTTCCACGTACACCACCAGACACCAATGTATTTCTCTTGATTTTTGACAAACCAAAGTCACCAACCTGAGGTGGATTAGCATGTGGATATTAATCTGATTTGTTCTAACATTATCTTAAACTGAATTTTCCTACAGAAGGGTCCACCCAAATCGTCTTACCTTGCAGATTGGGCGAGAAGGATCTTTCAAGTTCACAAGTAAATTGTCACATTTCAAATCGAAGTGAACAGTGTTTTTGGAATGCAAATATTCCATTCCAAATGCTGCATCCATAGCAATGATTAGTCTCTTACGACGATCAAGATGCCTGGTCATGTAAATAGAAGAGAAGTGCATAAGTTACATGAACTTGAACCCATCAAAATGATATCAGACGACCTAATAAGAAAAACTTTACCTGTCCTTCCGGACCAGAACATGCCTCAGAGAACCATCAACCATGTACTCTGTCACGGTCGCCAATGTCCCCCCAGGCCCGTCTTTTACAACACCATAAAATGCTACCACATTCGGGTGATGAAGTTTTGAAAGAATTTCAGCCTCCCCCCAGAACTCACCAGTCTGCGGAAAACAAGGTATACATCAACCAGAGTAATGTGACAAATGAACATGTGCAATGAATTTTAGGCATGCATAAGACATGATCCGCAAACAACTCACCAATCTTTCTTGCTCTGATGACCGCCCAGCAAAGCAACTCTTCTTTATCCTCTTGATAGCGACATCTGATCCTCTCCATTTCCCATGATACACCGTTCCAAAAGTACCAGAACCAAGCTCCTTCAACTCCTCAAGATCTTCATTTTTAATGATCTAGTAATATTTAAGAGTATATTATTTAAATATGTAAACAAAACATAGAAAAACAACTCCGTAGAATCATGGGGGATAGAAGCAGGGGATTGTTTTGACAGAAGTACCACAGGAAATGAAACAAGACACGCAGACAAAAACAAGAAACCAAATGTAAGCACACCGCTACACCAATCAAGGGTGAAACATAATGCTGATTCTAATAACAAATCTGAAACTGTAAGAACCACTGACGGTAAAAACAGTAAAAGTTTTATCAGGTGTATTTTTCAGATCTCTCCATACCTGCAAGCCACTGTAGTCAAACTCTGAGCCAAGTGGAGGAAGCGCAGCATGCCTTGCTTCTGTCTTTTCATCCTAGAAGTTCCATCCTCGTTAGTAAAACGTGAGGTTTGGGGATTATAAAACAAAAAAATGCCACTAACTCATACCTTTGGTTCAGAATCTGGCGTCCTCAGGTTCTCCACCATAGCACCAAATTCTTCACTCTCTGTGACCTTAACCTGTTCATCCTCCAGAGTAGGGGGAATAGTGCTAGTGCCACCCACGTCCCTTGCAGAAAAATCATCCCCATAATCTTGACCTAAAGTCAACTGAGGATCCGCAAGGTTTGTTGAAATACCATCTCTACTCAATGGTGTAACGTGATGCAATCTGGAGCTCTCTCTGCCATCTTTAAGGTCAGATGGAAAGTGAGAATCAGATTGGTCAATACTCGCAACATCTCTTTGGCTAAACTGTTCTTCAGCCAGCTGCTGAAAATACGACCAATTTTTAGGATCATGATTCTGCACATTCATGCTAACAGCAGCTCCATCGTGAGGATATGGATGGACAGCAGATGTATCCTCTGAGATTGCCTTTGAGAATATTTCAGAAAGGAAGTCACGAGGAAACCTGTCATTGATATCGATAAGAATATCGCCCTGAAGCGAAGCAGAACTGTGAGAAGAAGCTTGCTCTTCAGGGATAACATTACACATGGCTGCGTTTACATGGCTCGAGTTGGAAACATCAATCTCAGTATCTGCCCCATTGACTTCTCTGTTCTTGTTTGCTTCATCAGGATTTGCCGTTTTACGCAGGGGCTCAGAGTCCACCGTATCACCTGATACCCCCACTTTTTCAAAGATTGTCTCAACATCTTTATGCTTTTGGTGGGTAGCATCACCATTAACAGTTTGGGAATCTTCATGTGACTTTCCAACTGCTTCTTTTGCTGGATCTTGCTGTGCAGTGTTCGTTTGTGACTGAGACATTAGGAACTGAGAGCCTAGCGAGTCATCAGATTTCGACAAACGATTTAGCAATTCTAACTGTTCACGAGGTATTCTCTCTGAACGATATACCCTCGGTGGAGGTTGCACAGGTTCCGGATAGTTAAGATCAATTAGATTTGACTCAGAGTCGTTATGAACAGGACCACAGGTACCACTTGAAGTTGAAAGCTGATCTTCATTACCAGATAGAAGAACCTGCCCAGCAATAACAGCATCACGATAGGTAGCAGGCTTTGCAGGAGTTTTCTGCCGTGCATCTCTTCTTGGGGGCAGTAAATGTGCCTCTTGGCTAGGTGCAGTTGTTGCAGCTGACACCTCCCGAACCTGATTGTAATTCCTCACCTCAACATCATCCAATTGAGGAGGATTCTGGTGATCTTTTGCCAATTTTTTACGGTTTTCAGGCTCAATATGTTCATGAACTTTTGTATCAGGTAGTACTTTTTGCTCCTCTACTAGGTCTTGTGTGCTTTCGGGTGCAGTGCCAGGGTACGGATACCCTTCAGCCCAGCCACCTTGCTGATTGACATGCCCTTGGAGCGGTATGGAACTGGTAGTTTCTGCGACACCAGAGTAGTTGGAACTGTTAGCATACAGAGGAAACCGCTCTCGTTCTCCATGTGGAACCACGTGCCTGTAATACTGCGGGTATATTCCATAGGAGCTGGCAGAACCCGGTGTGATGGATTGCGGATACTGAAAAGAGGAGCCTGGCGCAATAGATTGGGGACACTGAAGAGAGGAACTCGGGGGAATGGACTGGGAATAATGAAGAGCAGAACTTGGCGGAACAGGTTGCTGCAACTGATATGCAGAATTGGGTGGAATAGATGGAGAATAATGAAGCGATGTGCTTGGTGGAATAAACTCGGAATGTTGACCAGAGGATTGTTGGAAGCAATCTGCCATCAACTGCGGTGCGCTAACTCCAACAACATCTCCAGCAATGCTATTGATCTCCTCGGTGTTCCGTACATCAAGCTCAGCTAAGTTGTTTGCTGAAGAGCTATCCAGCCCATAAAGGGTTGAGTTCCTTCCTGATCCAATGTCCATGCCATTTACAGCTACAACATATTGGAACTCAGAGTCACCGTCATTTTTGTTAACTCCCAAAATAGCATCATCCAGATCGCTGATAGAGAACAAAAACATCCTAACCTTTTGAGAGCCCCCACGGTTTTCCATCTCATTATACTCTTCAAACATATTCTGGAGATCTTCTTCACATGATACAGACACCAACGCATCAAGATCTTCACCAGGAAGCTGATACTTTACAACATGAGTTTGGTAATAGATCTCAAGGATTTTTTGCCTGAGCGCCAGCCAAGATATGTCCTTCCTTATGGAAATAATGTGTGTCTCACCTCCAACATATCTAAGCTTTGAATCACCTGGGCGTGGAAGTATTTTCCCACCAAAGCTGCAAAGGATCTTCACCTTTGCTGTTACACTACCTGAGGCTGAAGAAGATGCGTATGCATGTAAATTTCCTAGACTGCTATCTTTACTAATTGAAGCTTGCGGTGCTGACTGGACATGACCAAGTTTATTTCCAAACTCGTGAAGCGAAGAGTTTGTTCTCTCATACTCCCTCGTGCCATTTTCCGCAATGCTCAACCTGGAGACATCTGAAGCACAGTCGGATCCTGTGTGACTAATCCCTATCAAACCTCTAAGCTCCATATAACCTGTGGCATAACTCATGTCGCCAGCTGCATTGGGGTTCGACGACCTCTGAGGAATTACCCGATCACGCATAAATTCAAGAGCAAATTCCTCTCCTGTTTGTATGGAGTAATTAAGGACTGGCTTAGCATCTGAAGCATTCAAATTGGATTGTCGTAAATTAGCACTCGTGCTCCCTGACTGATCTGCCATAAATGGTTGAGGAACAGCCTCGTTTCCATATCCAGGTTCCATAGGATGCTGGAAAAGCTGTTGATGTCTAGGTTTATCCATCACAATCCTTCAAATTGCTCTAATTGAAACACCTGTGTGACGAATCTGACATACTGAATAATATAGAGCCACCAGTAAGCTTACTACGACAGAAAATTGATTCAGTGCTCCTTCAAGATGCTAGCTATGCCAATACACATTAAGCTGCAATCAAAGAAATGAGGATATAAGTTTTAGTCCCATGGCAAGATCGAAAGATAATGCAGACAAACAGGCATCGAATCTTCCAGAAATTATATAAACGAAAACGAAAAACTTTATCAATTCTCATGCTTCGAAAGAAAAGCAGCAATTCCACACATCGAATTCATCTGATATCTTCAGATTGAGGAAACTCTATGTGAATTATCGAACCTAAAACTCTAAATTAAGAGTATCATTTTCTGCTACAGAGTAATCTCAGCAGAAATATGATTTCGAACTAATCCAACCATTTCACCTAATCAGATATACCAAATACTCGATTAAAAGCTACCAACAGCACAAAAACCCAAAACCCTAAGGTAGCCGATACAACAATTCCGCCATATCACAACACTTTAGAATAGCTTGAAATTGAAATCAAAATCAACAAAAAAAAAAAAAAAAA
>OVAY01000190.1:0-42512 GCA_900406395.1 Kernera saxatilis | reverse complement strand
AAAAAAAAAAAAAAAAAAAAAAAAAAAAAAAAATCTAATGCTTCAGTAAATTCCAACGACTCGAACAAGGAGGAACAGTACCAAAACAAAATCTTCCCGAATAGGCTTAACAAGGATTGAGCGAACGAGAAACAATAACTTTACTTGAAGATATCGTCTCTTAGCTCCTGTTCGATCAGTACACAGCAAAGGATTAAAAAAACCCTAAAACTTTTTTTTTCCTTCACTTTCTCTCGTTTTTCCTGGCTTTTCCCCAAGCATACTAACAATTTGGAAAATCTTTAAATAACAATATAAAAAATAATAAAACCAATTTGTCGGCTACCTAAAGAACAAAAAACGTTATTAAAATTGTGAAGCCGTATAAAAATATATTAGGATTTCAAAAAGGAGAAAAATCCAAATCTGGTCAAAATGATTTGAAATTCTGTAAGTACCCTTAAAAGGTTCAGAAATTACGCTTTTGTTCAGATCGTTGACCTTGGCCGAGTCCCTGGATTCGTTAATGTGATGTGATGGATCAGCTTCTTAATGTTCAATCTCATGTTACGCAGTCTACACACAAGGGAATGAAAACAGCCGTCGATCTTCAGAGACTTGGACGGTCGAGATAGAATCTTATCTTTTTGAAGAAAGATCGATTTGCATGTGGAAAGTATGTGATTGAGCCTCTGATAAATAGTTTGCATTTAATAGCAATCTCCCAAATCACCAGATCCTAGTGAACAAAGAACATGGCGAAGATTTCAAAATCATTATCGTAAGAGGTTGACTTTTAATTCCTTGAATATACTTAAAATCATTTTATAGTGGTCAAGGCTTCAACTTCGAAAGCGCCTATATGCCAATTTGGGCGGAAATTATTGGGCCCACGATATGTGAAAACAAACTGTGGTCGGTCCTCCGTGTATTTTGAATATCGGAAAATAATTTTTTTTTTTTAACATAATATCGGAAAATATTGATTTAGAACTTCCAAGAAGTCTATGATAAACATAAAATTAGGTTTGCGTTGAAAATACTAATGTTTTTCTTTTCCGACCTAAAGCCAAGCCAGCATGATATTATATACCACAATATTTTTTGCATCTGACCTAGATTTTGAGAAAAACGATTTTTTGAATATTTATGAAAAACTAAAGTTTGAGTAATAAATAAGGAGTAATTCCTAAAAATACCATACTTTTAAGTTTTTTTTTTTCAAAAATACCAAAATAATTTTTTTTTTCCAAAAATACCACAACTATATTTTTGTTTCCAAAAATACCACAACTATATTTTTGTTTCCAAAAATACCACAAAACTAAAACAGATTTTTAAAGGTTTAGAATTTATTTATTTTTTATTTGAGTTCACTAATTTGGGTTTAGGGTTTAGTTTTGACAGGTTAGGGTTTAGTTTTGACAGGTTAGGGTTTAGTTTTGAGGGGTTAGAGTTTAGTTTTGGGGATTTAGAATTTAGTTTTGACGGTTTAAAGTTAATTTTTAGTTTTGTGGTATTTTTGAAAACTAAAACTAATGGTGATATTTTTGGAAAAAAATTGTTGCTATGGTATTTTTTTGAAACAAAACTTAAAAATAAGTACAATTATTCAAGCAATCGCAGGATAATACAAGTAAAGTAATTTGGTCGGCGAACGCTTAGAGAATGATTTGATATGACTCTTTTTTTTTTCAAAATGAAATGTTTGGACCAGTAAAATACGGTCTAGACTATACACACCGTCAAGGAATTTTATAATACAATTTTGTTTGTTGTCAACGCTCACCGTCAAGAAATATACGTACACAAATTTTCCAAAACAGTTTTTTTTTCTATTTTTCATATCTGCATCATACATTTTTAATATTTACATACATACTCTGATGACAAATTCGACACCCAAAAAAAAATATATTGATGAAAACAAAACGGTGTCGTTCGTTGGAGGAATAAAGAAACGGTAAACAATCAGTTTTGCAACGGTCGCGAGGAGGAGAAATTGGCGCTCTTTTAATCTCCTCATGATTCCCACCAAAACATGGCCACTCTCACTCTGTTAGTTTTTCGAAAACATGATTTCGACGTTAACGGAAAAACTCTCTTCTCATTTGATCTTTTAAGTATGTAAACACAAGTTTGCAGCTGCGAGATTTCCAATCTGCACACGATTCTGCAGATTAATGGGCGTAGATGGTTACGAGTGAGAAACAGGGTTTATACATTTACGCCCATTAATGGGCCCAATGGGCCCAGACATAGAAAGCTTTCCTTTATCTGTTGGTTTCTTTTTGTCAAGTTTTGGTTTCTTCTACGTTTGTATAATACGATTACGATTACGATTGCACAGCGTCGACTTTGGTCTGAAGCTTCAAGTATAAGTCAATGGCGATCGGTGGCTTCTCCTTCCTTTCTTTGATACATGCCATGATCTCGCGAAATAGCTTGCTCTACTTGGCTGTATTCGTCTTCCTCGCCGTCGTCGTGGGACTAGGCCGGAAATCGGAGACCCCTAGGTTAACTCAGCTTCGTATTCCTGTTTCTGAAGTTTCTTTAGCGGAGGATTCTCCCTCCCGGTCGCTGTGGAAGTTCGACGTCTTCCTCAGTTTCAGAGGAAAAGATGTTCGGAAATGTTTGGTCAGCCATCTCTACGAGGCTCTCAATAATGAAGGAATCAAAACCTTCCACGACAACAGAGATCTTCAGAAAGGCAATTTCATCTGGGAGGGACTCGAGAAAGCGATTGTTCAGTCACGATTCGCTATCGTTGTGATTTCCGAGGACTACGCTACCTCGCACTGGTGCTTGAAAGAGCTTTCGGTTATGGCCGACTTAGCTGAGAAGAAACGCCTTGAATTGATCCCTATATTCTATGGCATTGATCCGTCAGACTTGAAGAGGCGAAGCGGGTGCTTCAACGCAGCTCTTGAGAAGCATGAGCAGAGGTATGATCTGGAGACGGTGGGTAGATGGAGAAGGGCTTTGGCTCAAGTTGGAAATATGTCTGGCTGGGACTCCAAAACCAGGTTCAAAGTTTTTCATCCTTTATTTCATTCCGAATTCCTAGTTTGGTAATTATGCTGATCAATCTGCTGAGAGTAAACAATTTTTAAATTGGCTTCTTCATCTGCAATTTCTGACAAGTCTTATATGTTGGGCTGGGCTTGTCGCAGGAATGAGGACTCAGGGCTTGTACATGAAATTGTTCAAGATATCTATGACAGATTATCCTCACATGATTCATCAGACGAAACAACTGAATTGGTCGGGATGAGTTATCACAAGAAAAACATAGAATCTTTCTTATCACTGGACTCCCGAGATGTCCGAATGGTAGGAGTCTGGGGTATGGGTGGCAGAGGGAAAACCACCATCGCAAAGTGTGTCTTTGAAGGCCTCTCAAGTCAGTTTGATGCTCGTTGCTTGCTAGAAAACGTGAAAGGAGATTTCAAACAATATGGTCAGTCACATCTGCGAAAGGAAATCATGTCTGAATTCTTCCCAAAAAGTCGCCTGAATGCACTGTGCATCACTTCTGATGCAATGAAGCGAAGACTTTGTGGCAAGAAGGTTCTTCTCGTCCTCGATGATGTTGATGACATTCAACAACTGCAAGAACTAGCTGGAAACTGCGAGTGGTTTGGACCAGGAAGCAGGATCATTATAACTACACGAGACAAGCGTGTGTTAGATGAGCATAATGTGGAACACATTTATGAAGTGAAGCCTCTGTGGCCTACCCAAGCACTTCAGCTTTTTTGTAAGCATGCCTTTAAAATGAATCGTCCAGAAGCAGAATTTAAGAAACTCTCTTTAGATATTGTCGAGCAACTTGGTGGTCTTCCATTAGCGCTTCGAGTCATTGGTGCATCTCTGTATCACCGGAAAATAAAATTCTGGGAAGAGAAGCTGTTTATACTGAAAAATTCTCTTGATAAATCTCTCTCTCTGGCTTTAAAAGTTAGTTATGATGCACTGGATGAGCATGAAAAGGTTGTTTTTCTTTATGTTGCTGGTTGTTTCAATGGGGAATATATGGATCGAGCGGAAAAAGCACTAGACCCCTTTGTCTTTTCTTCTGGACCAAGGCTAGTAACTCTGATGGAGAAGTCTCTCATCAGTATGTCAAAAAATACGAGGCTATGGGTTCATGATTTACTTCAAGACATGGCCAAGGATATCATTTGTGAAGGAAAAAAAGAAAAACCATGGAAGCGTAAAATGCTGTGGAATTTTTTGGATATCAAAGGCTTGTTCACTGAAAATATGGTAAGACAAGAAAGTTTAAAGCTAAGTCTAGGCATGAACATTTATTTTCTCTTATTCCACATTAGTACACGTGGAGCAGTTTTGTGGCTTCTTTAGTTTCTCGATTAAGCTTGTGCTGATCACTGTTTTACTCTTCCTATTACATTGTCACGGCAGGGAACGAAAAGCGTTATGGTTGAAAGTATACTGCTCAACATGGCTGAAGAAGCAGAGCTTTGCATTAACCCTGCAACATTTCAGAGGATGTTCAATCTCAAATTTCTTAAAATTCATAATAATTTCACTGGTGGGGGAAGCAAAATATGCATGGTCGACGATCTTGACTACTTCCCTCCACTGAGATATCTTCACTGGGAGGCTTACACTCTAAAATCGTTGCCTTCTCACTTCCAGACTGACTATCTAGTTGAACTCAACCTCCCTGATAGTTCAGTTGAAACACTATGGAGCGGAACTCAGGTACTACTTTTATGTGTTTTGCCAAATATTGAGTAATACAGAAGGTAAGTAGGTCTTTCGTTATTGTTGATGTTGTTTTTATATTTTAAGAAATTCAAATTTTCTTTATTTCCATCTCGATTTTCAGAAACTGTTTTATAGTTATAGTCCACAGAATTCTATATGCATCTATGAAATCGAGTATGGAATTCTGTTTACTCACTTAGTTGATAAATACTTCCTATGGTAAGGAGGAGGGGATACCTTGAATTGGTCAAAATACTCAAATTTCTTACTTTATCCTGGTGTTATCTTTTACACGAACCGGCTTTGACCCGATTCTCATTTATTTTAATGCTTCTGTGGGTCTGTTTTTCTGCCAAAGGAAATTATCTGATCATATACTGGTAACAAATGTCTTGCTTCTTTTCTATGTCAGGACCTTCGAAGTCTAAAACACATGAACCTTAACAGATGCAGGAACCTGACTGAAATTCCAGACCTTTCTAAGGCAAGGAGTCTTGAAAGTTTATGCCTTTGTGAATGCGAAAGCTTGGTTGAGCTCCCTTCTTCTCTTGGTCTTCTTGATAAGTTGGTGAAGCTTTCCATGCGAAGTTGCACGAAACTCAAGAATCTCCCATGTAACATCAACTTGAAATCCCTCAAAATTCTTTCTCTGGATGAATGCACAAGTATAGAAGATTTTCCATTTGTTTCTGACAATATTGAAGAGTTGGGATTGAGCTGGACATCTATTGAAGTAGTGCCAACATTGATCAAGCGTCTCTCAAAGCTCAGAGAACTGCGGTTGTCACAATGCAAGAGACTAAAGAATCTCCCAGACACCATTGGGAGTTTGAAGTCACTCAGACATCTCTGGCTTGCTTACTGTCCCAATATCACAGTATTTCCAGTGCTTGGAATTGCAATAGAAACACTGGCCTTGAATGGAACAGCGATAGAAGAAGTGCCGTCATCGATAGGTGATATGCTGAATCTTGTCTTTCTTGACATGTCAGAGTGCCAGAGGCTCCAGAATCTCCCTCATACGTTGAGCAACCTTAAAAACCTGAAGTTGCTTTATCTTCGTGGATGCACTAACATCACTGAGCTCCCAAAGATTGCAGGGGAGATGAGAAAATTGGATTTATATGGGACGTCAATAGAGAAATATGACTTTCTCTCTGAAGAGGAAGCGCTTGAGTTGCGTAATCGTGATATGGACTTAGTGAAGGCATTTCTCACTCGGTATGTCCGGAAGTACAAGAAAAAACGGAACTCTAGATAGTTAACGATGACTGCTCATGGAATTGGATTTGCGATCCAGCTGAATTACTTTCAAGAAAGCATGAATTGGGGTGAGAAGAATTGAAGTAAATGAAGGAAGACAATCCAGCATATGAAGTGATGAACAAGCTCGAAAAGTTATATATAGCGTATGAATTTTGTGAGTGCGAAGATGGTGGAGACAGTATTGAACCTTGAGGGTACTTTTGTGATGTAGTGGTATTAATCCGTGGAGAGACAGAACAGAAGATCATTAATGAAAGACAGAATTATAAATAAAAAGCAAACAGATTTCTGGAACAGTGAGTTGGTTGCTGTGTCAAGTTCCACACAGCTTAAAGAAGAGAGTAAAATCCAAAACATGAGATCCATCAAATCTGATTGATCTACTTTGGGAATTTGAGAAGATTAGCATCGTTTCCCAGGTAATGAAATGGGAACCTTTGATTAACTGGAGATGAAGAAGAACCACCATTGTTGTTACCCAAATCATGAGCCTGGTCGTTGTTACTCGAGTCACCAAAACATTTTGCTTGATGGTTCTGCACTTGCTGCTGCTGTTGCTGATTCATGTTGGTCGTAGTGAGAAGCTTGTCCAGAAACGACCAGTCTCCACCATAATTGTTGTTAGTAGTCAGCCTCAGTAGATTCTGTGAGCACTCAATGTCCGTTGTGTTGATTGACGACACAAACGGTTGGGCCGCTGCCGCCGCCGCTGCGACCGAGTCAGGGCTGAAAAGCTGAGGGAGATGCATTGAACCGTGGCTTAAAGTGTTTGCAAACTCCTGTAAGGGCATGTGGATCTGTCGTCCGATGTCATGATGATGATGATCCATAGAATGTGGGATCAAAGAAGAATGATTGTTTGAATTGGATTCAATGTGATGATGATGATGATGATGGTGATCATGATCATTGTTGATGCTTATGTATTGGTGATGTTGATGGTGGTCTTGATCTTGTTCTTGGTGAAATCCTCTGAAATGGTTCTTCTTCTTGAACACTCTGCATACGACCCAGCCATCTTCCTGCAAATTACACATAAATGATCAATATGAACTCTAAATCAGATTTTCATGGAATTAATTAGAGAGTATGTTTGATAATATTATTGTACCTGTATTTCGTTTTCGCTATCATCAAGGCGATATTCGTGCATGATCCATTCGGTTTTTTGGCCGTGAGGAGCACGACCAGTGTAGAAGACAAGAGTCTTACGAAGTCCAATCTTCTTGGAGCTGTTGAGATGTATGGATTTGTCTCTACCAGTAGCCTTCCAGAACCCGGCTGCAGTGGCCCGGTTCGTTCGGGTCCCTGTCGGATATTTCTTGTCCTTGTGGCTAAAGAAGTACCACTCGTTTTGAGGACCCGACCCGATTCTGCATTTCTCTACATACAAAAACATAATTTATTTATATCATGTAAAATTTCTTTTTTTTGTTAACTGTAGTCACAAATCAAAATTTATTCAGTCGTTTTAAAAAATATATATGGCTTACGGCGATGGGTTGTTATATGTCTACAATGTGAAAAACCATTGGCTTATTTTGAGGGTATAATACATAATAATATTATGTCAATATTCCTAGTCATATACTACAAGACATTAAACTTTGTCTTCTGTTACTAATCTAAAAGACATAAGTGAATAGACAAGTTTGTCTCTTTCTTGATGTTATATATACACACACACGCACGTATAAGGCTTTGTGGTTCCATAAAAACTGGAAAATAATTTATCAGGATGAGAACTGATAAAACTTTAAAAGACATTATAAGTACATACATGTTTCCACGGAGACACAGACAAAACCCTAGACAATATTACCCAATCTATGTATTTGTCCTTTGACATCTAACTTGTATTCTTGTGCAGAGACAACAACATAATTCCCCAAATTTTATCTATCTTATCTCTCTCGCTCAATATATATATATATATATATATATATATATATATATANTTCTCTCTCTCTCTATATATATATATATATATATATATATATATATATATATATATAGTTATTTTTAGAAATCTATATATGATGTTAATTGTGATAGTCTATATATTATACTGATCAACAAATAATAATCTGTCATTAAATGTTTGGATTGGTGATATTTATAGTTATTAAGGACAATTATAAGTGGATTATTAATTTTACCTTTAAGTTCCCAAGGTTCAAGCTTGTTGAGGTCAACTTCTCTAATAACATCTAAATCAATTGGTTCATAAGAAACCTTCTTCTTGAGGTAATAATATAGAAGCTCCTCTTCCGTTGGATGAAAACGGAAACCCGGAGGCACCGAAAGCTGTCCTCCTCCGGCCACCGTGGACGACGACCCTATCTCCATTATCCGTACTCTTCTTTAAGCAAATCAAAGATGCTTCCTTTCTCCTTTGCCCTAATCATACATAATCAAGAACAAAAACTAAGTCATGGTAAGCAAAAATAAATGACCAATGAATGGGTTGTCGACCATGCAAGAATCCAAGAAAGTTTCAAGGTATGATTTTGTTTTTAGATCTAAAAATCAAAACCCTAGTTTCAACATGCATGCACATGTATATTTATAAAGAAAAGGCTTTTTTTCTCTAACAAAAGCTGGATCTTTCTTACATAGGTATGCATAAATAAAACTTGAATATCCCAAAAGAAACATAAAGCTGTTGAAAACTGAACGGTCTGACTTCTGAAACAAGAGCGGTTTGATGATAGAATTAGTCATGTTCTTGAGTAATCAAAAAGAAGAAATGAAAATAGAGAGATGCTTGAAGTAAAAAGTACACAAATATATATACGAGGGTGTGTGAGTGAGTGCGTGTGTGCATATATATGTAGATGCAGATGATGATCATGACAACAATGAAAGATATATGATGGATGAGGAAAGAAACCGAACCTTGGAGGCCGGAAAGTATTGCTTCTGTTAGAGGCAAGAGGTAGAAGACAGTGAAAGAGAGAAGGCAATGAAGCAAGCAAATGAATTTCTACAAAACTGAAGATATCTTAGCTTCAAGGGCACGATGTTTAGGGTTTCTCTCTCTCTTTCTTCTTCTTTGAGATAGAAGGAGATGAGAGAGAAAGACTTTGGTTTCTATGGATTAGTGCCACTATTATTTTGTATTAAATTTTAATAAACCAAAGCTGGTCACAGAAATATATGAGAATTACTTTATTGTATATATATATTTATAGAGGCAAATTCCATTATAACTTTTTTTTCTTGTTATATATTTAAAACTATACATAGTGGTATATACATCAGCTAAAAATAGATATTATCTCTAGAATATGCAACTTCTTATAAATCTTATGAGCGAATCATTTTGAATATTCATCTTATAACAGCATATTAAATTGTTCTTTTTTGGGTGGTATTATATGTTGCAAATCTCACTTTTGCACTTTTACTTCTTCCTAACTTTAACATTTTCTAATATACAACATGATGTTACCAATAGTAATCTTTTTTTTTTTAATGGTATTTACCATGTATGTTCGTTTTTCAAATCAATATTGTATTTTTAATTTTTTGGTCAAATATCAACATTGTATTTACTCTTACAAACATATATCAAATTCTTGGATTTGGATATTTTTACCAATCGGCTGCATGAGTTTACATACATACATACAGTAAATATATAAAGAATGAGTATATGCAGGCCTGTGTGTATATATGTAATAGAGAGATACACTTTTTCTGCGTGTGTGTGGCGTGAATATGATTATGAGGATTAACTTTAATCACCATGGATTACAGCTGTTCTTAATTAAGACTGACTAATTTGCTTTGAAAACAAGTAGGAATCGATTAATGAGATAATAAATACCGAATACTATATAATACATGGTAGTATTTATATAATATAAGATCTGGTTTATGTATCCCAATGAGAAAACAAAACAAGAATTGAAGCTTCTATACCCTCAAATTGCAGTCAAATGTTGGGAAGAAAACTGATGTATCGTACCTTGAATTATGCTCCCATTTACTTTTTTATTGCATCAATTTCAGTGCAGTTTCATTAAAATTTTAGTACTACCATAAGAGCATGATCAATTGAGAATTATAAGGGTTTTTAGAGCATTTTTTAGAATTTATATAATCAAAAAATATTAAAAATAGTAGAATCGGTTCTTAATTAAGAAACACAAAAACCGACTCTTATGTGTCACATGTCTGATCCATATTAATTTGGAAAGAAAAAAAAAAACACTTTTTTCTTCTCTTTCGATAAAAACCGATTTTTTTTTTTTTTTTTTAAGAACTCCTAATAGATTTCTCTTTTGGAGCACCTAAATCTAAAGTTTTTATGAAAAGTTCTTAACTCTAAATTTATAATTAAAAAATAACTAAGATCATTTTCTAAATTTCTCAATTGATCATGCTCTAAGGTTTCATTTAACCAATTCTTAATGGTATTTATTTATACAAATGACATAGAAGTTAGCTCAATTTTGTTCCCTAATTACCAAATTAATTAGGTGATAAATTATGAGATAAAATTGAAAAGCTTAACTATATGATTGGGGGTATAATATGGTGCATTTCCGCTCACATTTTAGTTATTTCTTAGTATACACAAGTTTCTGAATTGGTTCGAAGTTGGAATATAAACACATAGTTATATTATAGACACACACACACATACAAACTTATAATGTTCTACAAATAGAAGAATTCACCATATAATTTTTGTTGTCAGCACCCCACATATCCATCAAAGAATCATGTACATATGAATGAACAGGAAATGGGGCATCCATGTAAGTTATGGATATGATATCCTGTAATATAGTTCTTAGCTATAAATTGATGAAAGTTAAAAAAAAAGTCAATACAAAACAAATAGATATATAAACTTTGAGTCTTTGACAAAAAAGAATAAGAAGAAGGAAGAATTAGAATGCAAACACGAAGATGATGATAAATAGAAATCGTACGTAGGAGGAGTGGCACGTGCGGTAGAAGAAGCAAAATCCTGAAAGGCCGTGGAGAGAAGCACGTGATGGTCCAACACCAAATCCACAATTCAAGGTCCCTCGTTTGACTTAACCTCGTCTTGAGATTCGCGCCAAAATTGAGCCCTTTTTTTAAAAAAAAATTTCATATAAAACATTATAGAAAAATAAAAAATGTGATATTATGATAACTTAAATTTCCTAAATTCCATGTAAGATACACGAAACACATAAAAACATTGGATTCTCACGGTAAATCATCTCTTCGTAACAATTTATGAAACTTACAAGTTTTTGTTGCCCAATATTAGATATAATTATCTTATTGAGATGTGCCGTTGCCTTCACGAAGACGTCATGCATTAAACCCTTATCAATGAAGGTTTTAATCATATAGATACCAACATGTTCTGAAACTTATATTGATATTTTACAATCCCCATTATGGCTAAGTGTACGTATAAATTCAAAGTGATACGCTCCTATTAGCTAGTACTTAAAAAATGAAGATATATGTGTGTGTCGTACACAGTTTCGTTTCAGGTGGATTACTGGATCAGCTAGTTATATATATATATTGTAGTTTATAATAGGGAGGGAAACTAATTACTATTTTTCGGATATTTTTTTTTTTATTTTTTATTTTTCATTTTTCGGATATTATATATCACAATTTGTATCAGCCAAAAAAAAAAAAAAATAGTTTACATTTAAATTAATTAAAAATTGTAAATTAGTTGCATCATATGTCATACATTATATAAGATGGTGGTGGCTAAATTGACTCTTGATGATGAGTAACAAAAAGGCAGATGCCAAGTTTGCAAGCAGACCAATCAATCCGGTGAGTTTCGTCATAAGTAAGCAACCACACAGCATCGTTTCATATTGAACACGAAATAATTTACTGGATAATAAATGGGCCAATAAAGTATACGCCTTTAAAAATCGGCCCATTAATAATAGAAAGCCCAACACCGAAGAAACCTCGCATTTGCCCAGTGGTTTTTATGTATTTATACTTTTTAATCCTAATTTCTTTTTTTTTTTTCTCGCAACCATTTACTTTCTTAATCAATATTCAGCCCATCTTTCGACAACTTGGATAAGTAAAACGAAGTCGCTTCATGATACAGCTTGTAATTGTGTAAAGAGGTCTCATCTCCGTTGCGTTACAGATTGACTAACTCATCATTTTCCTTTTCAACTCCTGGTGGTTCCGCGCCTGCAAAGTCAGCACGACGATCGCGTTTCGATCTTCAAGGTTCGAGACCCGCGAATTTCAGAAGGTTTGATCGCGTTGCAAGGAATTTCTGGGTAGGCTTTTCAATTCTTTTCACGATGTAGTCTAGGTCAATTGCATCGTTCCGTTGATCGGGGGCGAAATCTTTTCGATCTTCCCTCCCTGTTTATGAATTTCTGTATCATGGGTATCGCTAATTTTGGGCTTAGTGTCTCATTCTTTGCTTTTGCGTCTATTTTCTGCTTCTGCCGTCTCAATTTTCTTCTACGCAGTAAAGTTTTTCTTTTTCCGCTCGAGGTTTTGCGTTTCATGCCTAATTTTTCTATCTTAGTTTAATTCTCTACACTGCATTTGTTGTTACCGTTGTGACTCGCTAAAAGTTTCTAGCCTTTTGGTGAAAAGCTCTTACACGGTTTATAGTAATTGTGTTGAGATTCTTGTTAATGTAAGAGATTTCCTTGGTTCATAACAGTGTCGTTGTTTAGAAGCTAGTTGCAGCTAGTTTTTACCCCCTTCAATTGTTTCTTTGCATGACCATATACTTATTCGAGCTACTTGTGATTCTCTTGATATGATCAATATTTTTTTTTTGCTATCTTTTAATTGGTTAGGAACTTGTTTCAGGTCAATGGCGTCTTCTTCTGATGCATGGATGAGGGAGTACAATGAGGCTTTAAAAATCTCCGAGGATATAAATGGCATGATGTCAGAAAGGAATTCGTCGGGTGTAACCGGGCCTGATGCTCAAAGGCGTGCTTCAGCCATACGAAGAAAGATCACCATTTTGGGGACCCGATTAGACAGTCTGCAATCCCTTCTTGTTAAGGTTCCTGGGAAGCAACATGTGTAAGCCATTTTGAAACAACAGTCAGATCCCAAAGTAGACTACATTTAGTTTCATGTTGGTCTTGCCCTATGTGATTGTGATTTATGTGTATGCCGTTGTTGATACACAGGTCAGAGAAAGAGATGAATCGTCGCAAGGATATGATTGGGAATTTAAGATCAAAAGCAAATCAGGTGGCATCTTCCTTGAACATGTCAAACTATGCAAATAGAGACAGCTTGCTTGGGCCAGAAATAAAGCCGGATGATGCAATGAACAGAGTCTCTGGCATGGACAACCAAGGCATTGTTGGATTTCAACGACAGGTTATGAGAGGTAAGCTGTGTTATGTCACATTATCCTAGGACCATAGTATTGATATTGGCTTCTGTATTAATTTTCTCTTTGATTGCTTTTTTTTTTCCATGAGCAGAACAAGACGAAGGGCTCGAGAAGTTGGAGGAAACAGTCATGAGCACCAAACACATTGCTCTCGCTGTCAATGAGGAGCTCACTCTGCAGACAAGGCTTATTGTATGTATCTGCTGTTGATCATTGTTTTTCCTGCTGAATTTAAGTACTTGTTGTAACAAATTTGACTTTCCTGCATGCAGGATGACTTGGACTACCATGTGGATGTTACCGACTCCCGCTTACGGGTAAATATATTATTTGAACAAGTTAATGTCCCGAGCTTAAGTTGGTGCAATGATAAAAAGGACTTTAAGTTGGTCCGTGGCATCTAATCCCAAGAGCCACCTTATAATAAGCTTAATGACCAATAGAAGGCAAGCAAGTCCATTGCAGGAATTTTAGCCACACACTGGTCTATTATGGCAAAGAACCTCTATATTGCTTTCGTAATCTTAAAAAGCAACAATTTATAGTTTAATGTGATTACCTTTTGAATAGATTGATTGATATCTCCCTTTGGATTTGATGTGACCTGATAGTGTTTATTAATGCTAACAGCGTGTGCAAAAGAGCCTTGCGGTGATGAACAAGAGCATGAAAGGCGGTTGCTCATGCATGTCCATGCTTTTGTCAGTGCTTGGAATTGTTGGTCTTGCTCTTGTGATTTGGCTGCTGGTTAAGTACCTGTAATGCCAATATGATGATAACTTATGAAAGTTTATCATGTTCTTTTGGCCTCTCCTCTATGCGAGTGGTTATTGTCTATTTCCTCTTTTGTGCTCTGGTTTTCTTTCCTTCCTTTGATTCTTCTGCTGTGAGACAAAGAAGAATATCGCTGCGTGCAAGAACTCTTGAAAAGTATATAATCTGTATTGCCTTGGTACATGCTCACGAATTGTAATCAAAGTTGTCATTTGTCTCTATGTGTATCTCCTACTTGGTTCAAGAAAAAGCTGTATCTTTCACCTGCAGACTAATTAAGAACTTGTGGCTTGTACGAAGCAGTGACAGAATCATCAAAACTAAAAGCGATTCTTTATTGCTGTGTGAATCCTTTATCTGAGTCGCATGTATTTCCCAGTTCGATAGCCACGCGCACCACGTTTTGGCTGACTTTTATGCTGCTCACTGGGCTACACGGAGCTTAGTTTTCATATAATTAGAGGCCCAGATAAATTGAAAAAGCCCAATAGCATAAATAAATTGAAAAACCACGCAGCAAATTGGGCTTCATTTCCATATTTTCCCGAATCGCGAATCGGAAACCACCTTTGCTTCGACCACCATCGCAAATACAACCTCTCTGATTCGTCATTTTCGTTTGTTCGATCTTTCATGGCCTATCAAATTAATCTCAAAATAATTGTTCCCATAACCACTTCAAATATTACAATGTAGTGCTTACACAGGATTTCCACTGTTGAGAATTTGAAATTTCAATTTGTTTGATAAGACGCAACGATTAAGTTTTTTATTACAAAAAGAAGAAGAAGAAACTCAACGGTCACTCAAGCACATTCAATTCAAGGATCAAAGACTTCTTCATCTTGAAACCGACAAAGTTATTGGGCTTTTTCTAAACTCAAGAAGCCCAATTAATCGGGGGAGAGACCATTGATTTAGAAAAAAATGGACCAACACAAAACGGAAAAGATTGGAATTGGATTGTTGAAGACTGGAGAAAACGGAAAATATACAAATATCACTTCTATCTTCTAGTTAGATTTGGCCTTTGATTTTTTTGCATTCTACTTTAAAATCCCACAATTTCGCAATCAAGTGCTACATTTTTTAGCCATATTTCATCGGTTATACTTTGGTCTTTTTCACTAGTAAAATACAAAGAAAGAATGATACGATTACTATATCACATGACGCAATTCTGTGGTTGCGAGAGTGTCTCGCCTTAATATACAATTTACCAATTCATTGACGAGAAAAGAGGACCTATGGGGTTGGTGACGAAGATGGTGTTGTGGCTCGAAGGAGTTGTTGCAGAAACCGAGCTGCAAGACGTTGGCCTACACCGCCTGCAACACGTCCTCCAAGTCTTCTTGCTTCCGGTTGTTGTAACACCTGATTAACAAACTTAAGACTTTTAGCACATAATTCAACTACATTTATAGGTTAATGCACAATGCCAATCAAATTATTACCTGTACTATTGGCTGCAATATAGCTGGGTCAAAGCTTTCTGAGGATTGAAGAAGGCTCCAGATTCTTGAGACCTGGTCCCGAAGCTCAAGCGTGCTTTCGAGTTCCGTGGCACTCATTGTTAGAGGGCCATTCCCATTTCCACTGAAGACAAGAGATCTCAAAAACTCAGGCATGGAATTGTATGTATCAACAACAGTTCCCAGAGCAATTGCTTCACTGACTCGTACAGCTTCTTTAATTACTAACAGTCGAAGCTCTTCGCCGTTTGGATCCAGCAGCAGCTTCAAAACAGGTTGTAGAGCATCTTTTGCTGAGAAATCCCTATCTTTACTTCCCTGTTGTAGAAGGTTCTCAAGTCTATTCCACCTAAACTTTCCATCTTTGAACAGAAGCTCAATAAGGGCATCTCTTAGATACGGGTTTGAATCAGTGAGAAGCCTTTTGGCAAAGTACGGGTATGATGCAGCCAAGACTTTGAAATTAGGATCTGCGTAAAGTGCCAAACCTTCAAGCACAGTAAGCGACCTCAGAATCAAAGCATAGTAGGCTGGGACATTAAACGGATATTGATAGAAGACAGCACCTAGACCATCAACCAGTGTTTTGAAATTGAGCTCACTAACTGTATAATTAAGTGCATCGTCAAAGAAGTCTCTGAGGGCTGGTACAATGGGAGTAACATCCACATCAGGCGACAAGAACTTCAAAGCATAGTAATCTCGAGCCATGGCTTCATAATCTCGGTTGACCAAATGAACAACATGGCCTATGATAGCAAATCTAGCTTCCTCTGGTGTCTCACTCATCATGCCAAAGTCTAGAAAGGCAAGTTTTCCATCAGGTGTTGCCAAGAGATTACCAGGATGAGGGTCAGCATGGAAAAATCCATACTCTAAAAGTTGCCTTAGGCTACACTGGATTCCTGTATTTACAAGATCCAGAACCTTCAAGCCCTGACTCTCAATGGCAACTTGCTCGTTCAATTTAGTTCCCTCGACCCATTCCATTGTTAGCACCTTGCGGCTCGTGTAATCCCAGAATATATCAGGTACAAGAACATCTGCTTTATCAGCATACAGCTTTTTAAACCTCCTAGCATTTTGCGCCTCCTGGACATAATTTAGCTCCTGATAAACTCTGCAGGCAAACTCATCGATAAGGGCAAGGACATCGGTGGTAATGAAGTCTACATACTTGTTTATGAGTTTCCCAACTCCTCTAATGAGGTAGAAGTCAAGGCCAATGGCTTCTTCAATTCCAGGGCGTTGAACTTTAACAGCAACAGCTTGGCCCGAATACCTCAGCTGGGCTTTGTAGACCTGGCCCAGACTAGCTGCTGCGATCGGCTCCGGGGATACAGATGAGAAAATGGATTCTAGAGACAAATCCAACTCTCTCTCAATGCAAGCAAAGGCCTCTGCATCAGGGAAGGTTGGCAAAGCATCCTACTTAGGCACTCAAACACATTGAAATATACAAAGTTAGAGATGTTGTCAAACAAAAGTTTCTGTAGTTATATCAACATCTATGTAAATTAAGAGCGGAAAGAGGTGAACCTGAAGCTCTGCAAGTTCTTCAAGGTAATCCGGTGGACAGAGGTCGGGTCGGGTGGATAAACCTTGACCTAATTTGACAAAAGTAGGTCCGAGACGAGTGAAAATCCGCCGGAGCTCACCGGCTCTCTTCTTCATGTTCTGCTCTAGCTTGCCTTGCCTCTGATCAATCCCCAGTTTCAGCGCGAAACCACCCAAAGCTGCCAATATCTCCACACTTCTCCGCAAAGCCTAAGTTCGAAATTGCGTTGCATCTTTCAGTTTTCACATTTTTTTTTGGTTTAAAATTCAGAATTTAACAAAACTTCAAACTCGTAGTTAACCTTGAGAGGCTGAGAGCCATGTTTTCTGGCGATGAGCTCCGGAGAATAAACAGAAGCATCAATAGCACGACCCAAAGCTCGCGCCTCCGCTTGAAGATCATCCGCGAGATCGGCCCGTCGGTATTGCACAACCGCGGGCGTAGTCGGCCTCGATGGAGGGGAAGGACTCACCGCCGCTCCATCCTCTCTAGGCCTAGCTTGAACCAGAGCCGCACGCGCCAACCGCCTCCGATTCACCAAGAAAAACTTAGATTTTGCGCCATTTCTTCTCGAATTGCGTAACGAAACAGCGTCAGCGACTAGAGTTAAACCCAGCGACTGACCAACCACCAGACTCATCGTGTAACGCCCCGAAATTCGGCGAAAATCAGAGAGAGAAAAGGAAGGAAGAAGAAAGAATTCAGATTGTGATTGCTCAGCCAGTAACAGCCATGAAAGAAGAAGAGGAAGAAAGAGAGAGAGATGAGGAGATATTATTATTTACAAGAGTTTTTGGTTACTTACTTCAGCTGCAACTAAATAAACTCAAAAAACAAGGTCCACACTTTTGGCGTGCCGTGACGTTCTCTATTGAATACAAAAACTCAACTCGGAAACCAAAAAAGACAAAAGGAATTATAGCATTTGACAGAATTTAAAACGAAATCTAATACATAGCAAGATTCGTAGGATTGACAAGTATAACCAGCCAGCCATGGCCATCAAAGTTTTTTTTTTTTTGTGTGAGCCAAACAATATGGCACTAAGGTGCAGAGAAAGAACACAGTCCAGTAATATGATATTACTCCCCGTAGTTACTCGGACCCATCCAATTTGTTTGTTTTATGTACACGAATGGCTGCTTCACTATATATGCCTGTTAACAACTAGGTTCCTCCTCTCAGCAATTCAGCCGCGGTTATTTAGATTTCCTCTTCTAGTAAAAGGAATTCGTTCTTCTGCAATAAACATTGTTGTGAACCGTTTATATTTCATCGTTTTGGGGGAATCATAAAAGCATATAATAGTGAACAAGAGATGTTGTTACCATGGTGTTGCTCAGTATTGCCATCATCATCATAATCTCCATTATGACTTGTGAAGAACGGTGTTAGGTAGTTCCTGTCTAGTTCTGTGAATGACGCCGCGCTGCATAAAACCCAAAAAGGAAAACGAATGGGATTGTACTGAAACTTGAAAGAAGACATGGTTTTGTTAGCTAATAACTAATTTACCTCTTATGAAACTCTCTTAGTTTTGTCCTGAATCCACTTCCTGATGGTGAATCTTCATCATCAAAGCTTGTCATGTAACGATTGTTCACCACCTCAAAGCCCTAGCAAAAAAAGAAAGCATATTAACCATGTCGTTTTCTGCATCAAGAGACCAAGATTAACTTTACACTGAAAAAAAAAATAGGAGAGATTTTCGGAAATGGCGTCTATGTAAATGATCAAATTATATAACCACTCGACTTACATCACCTAGGGATGTATCACGGCTATCACCTACAACCTCTAGGGCTTCAAGCATTGTACCAGTGGATCCTCCAATTAGTAACACCTGAAATCAGTTCCAGTAGCATCAAGGATCACATAAAAACCAAAATCATTTGGCTCAACAATTTGTTAGTTCCTAAACAAAGAGGGATTACCGTCAGAACAACAATGGCTGTAGTTGCAGTGAATATAGTTTGACCATGTCCTTCTGGGAGATCGTGAACAGATTGCAGAGCAAGAGCAAAAGCCATAGCACCTCGAAGTCCTATGCAACCCACATCTCTTTGTTACTTCTTACTAATGAATTGAAAACAATAACTACATATGGAACAAATATAGTATCTTACCACTGTACCAAAGTGCTTTTTGATGCGTCATTGGTATTTTCTTATGTGCAGGTCGTGCCAGGTTGACCAAATATCCACAACCAAACACATTAGCTGCCCTGAGTAAGAAAAATATGCCAACGAGTAACACTATCAGACACGAAAAAAACAACACAAAAAATTGCAATTCAGAAATGAATTTATGTATTTATACACCAAAAAAAAAAAAAAGCTTACCTCGCAATTACGATAAACAGCTGAGGTTAGTCACAAAGGATAAAAAGAAAGTTAAGGAACAACGGCAGATAATATAAACTAAATAAATAGCTGAATTCCAAGCCAGTAAGAGTAAGAGGATACAATAGAGAAAAAGATAAATCCCACGTGTGACCAACTATGCTTTTCCATGGCAATATCAAAACCCATGTAGATGAACCTGCAGATTTGATCATTTGAAATGATAAGGTCAGGCCATTAATGTATATTACATAAATCAACAATCAAAATGCATGAGAGTATATAAAATCAAATGCATACACAAATGTCTCTGCCAGGGAAGATATCAGATGAAAAAATGCAGACACAAATCGCTGAGAATTTGCAGACAAGTTTGAGTAGGTATAATGCTTCATGACCTGAAAGGTACAGGCAGTTTCCATTATACTACTTTACTTTTAGCTGAGAATTTTATCTCACAAAATTCATGTAATCGAATGACAACTCACAATCCCAGTAAATAGAATCGATACGATGCCAGATAGACTGAGACCTTCAGCAAGCATGTATCTAGCACAAGGAAAACAAAGTTAACAAACTGTACAATTTCTATGAGTGAGATCTATAGAAGACGTACAGCACTCCAAGTTCAAAATTCCTTACGAGAAATATGGAAAAAGCACGAAGAGGCAGCACTCCAAGTTCTGCAGACTGAAAGGAGGAGCGAGAAAATTAGAATAAAATATTTCAATGCTGACCATTAGAACCCAAAAAACAAGAAAGTTTCAGACACAGAACTACGGTCACTCACTTGTCAACATCCAGCCCTGCATACTTGAAGAGGTGCTTTTCATTAAGGCTAACAACTCGTTTATGAGTATGAAGTGAAGTAAAAATGTTCCATAAGAAACTAAAACCAAAAAAGGATATGAGAGCAGAAGTAAATCCAACTCCAACCCCTGCAAAAGCACACATTTGTCTCTTTTATAACCCACAAAGCACACACATAGAAATATACAATGACATAGGAAAATGTTGTGATGCTTGAAAGGTCAAATTTTTTTGATATTCATATGTTATTTTTCGTAGGTTGCTCGAACTTGGTCATAACTTCAGGAGTTTTACCAGCGCTCTCAAACTCAAGCGCTACCATGCCATTTCAAGTCGAAAGAGCCAAACCAGGGATGAAGTACAGAGACAGAGAGAAAGAAAGGTAGATGAAAAAAGCAAACCTGCAGACATTGAACCGACAAATGTTTCGAGAAACCTGACTATCACCATAAAGAAATTCTGTCCAGATGAGTTACTTCTCACCAAGGACATTGTCCTGCACCCCAGTTTATAGCCTAGTTAAAATATCTTACCATTTGACTATCGTCTTTCACAGCATATTTTGAATTAGCTTACATACCTGTACAGAGATATGGCCATCTGCCAAAAGCAACATAAGAAAGAGAAAAACCTGATAAGTAATGTGATATTTTACATCCTAATATAAGGAATCAAAAATCACTACTCAAAAACTACTAACAGCATCATTCAAAACTGATTCTCCAAACACCAGTGCATACAAATTCACATCCGAGCCAAGTTCCTGCAAGACAATACGGTAGTAAGAAATGGTAGAAATCTATGGTTCAGAAAGTTGAGAATCTCCTAGTAAAGCAGTAAAAGGAAGTACCTGAAATATAGACAAGACAGTGACAGGATCAGTGGCTGAGATAAGAGAGCCAAACATGAGACACTCAACGAATGGAAGTCTGTACATGAGAAACATCACACCGCCAAGGTACCTTCAATAGAAAAAGAACTTATGAATAATGGAAAGGGGACCTTTTCCTTCAACAAACAGAAGCCATTCACAGGACAGAGATACATACACTAGCACGCCAGTAACAATGGAAGCTACAAACGTTCCAAGTACGGAGAAAGTGACAATGGCTCCAAAGTTTGAAAAGAAAGGTTTCTGCATAAACCCCAGCGACAACGTAAGCATCATCAAGAAATTCAACAGTAATGATGCTATTTCTGATGGTAAAACAAGAAAACCGATAAAGACATGAGAGCTCTCTGCACTTACGGGTTGTAGACTGAAGCCTGACTGGGTGCGAACAAGTACGTCAAGGAAAACAACATATATTGTTGTCAAATTGGGAATCATGAGAAAGATTATGTCACATAGAGACGCATGTAAACAAAAAGGCAAGAACACTTGCAGATGCAAACTCGATTAAGGATATAATATGATGGGCGGCAGCAGAAACAGAAAGAAGAACTCATCGTGGAAATTGAAC
This sequence comes from Kernera saxatilis, assembly GCA_900406395.1. Lineage (NCBI taxonomy): Eukaryota > Viridiplantae > Streptophyta > Magnoliopsida > Brassicales > Brassicaceae > Kernera > Kernera saxatilis. Next base: position 20,739 of record OVAY01000190.1, on the reverse strand, counting down.
CATGTCCTGTCAGGTAAATTGAAACAAAATGCGAAAACAAAAATTGATTAGCAGTGGACAATACTTACATACATATACACATATTCGTGTATGTATACGTGAATAATTACACTCCGTTAAGTTTCCAGGTCAGTCGAGAAAGGACAGAAATATAGCAATAAAAAATGAGAATATACTTCAAAAAATGATAAGAACTTGAACGAACCTTATGCTAGTCTCCGTGTTCGAGATGTTCGCTAAACCACCAACGATCAAACCTAATTTTCACAATTTCACAAGGAATCAAACAAAAAAAATTCGATAGAAAAGGGAAAAATCGAGGAGGATGATCGCAATGCAAACGAGTAGAACGAGGGAAAAACAAACCGATGAGAAGCGAAGCACTAGCTTCGGGTAGATAATAGAACTTATGACGGCGAAGGACATGGCCGAGTACAAAAGAGAGGACAAGCATCATGATCTGAAGCAAAATCCCGACTCCGGCGGCTTGCTGCTGCTTCTCTTGGCCTTGGGGGTCGTGAATCGCCGGCGAAATCTGCAGCTCCGACATTACGCCTCGCCGAAATAAAAATCTAGGGTTTATATCAATGTTAGTTGCTCTTGTTTGCTCTTCGTCTTCTTCGTCTGTGTTCCCACAGATTCACGAAAGTGAGTAAATGAAAATTCGTTTAACTCGTGAGATAGACTTCTTCTTCCTTTCGGAGGACGCATTTTGCTTTTTATAGGAATCCGCGTCCCCACTGTCGCTCGCCTGACTTCTCAGGTGGATTTCCGTTTTGGGCCTTTATGGGCTTACAAGTCATTTGGCCCAACTGCTCTATATAGATAAATTAATATTCTTTGTAATTATTAATCACGATTTACAAATGGGAAATAAGGCACAAATCCTCCATGAGGATCATTGCAGTTCTTAATGAAGATCAAGATGTTAAAAAAAAAGGTTTTGAAAAGGACCTACACAAGAACTTATTCAATCAAAATTTTGAATAATTTGAGTGTCGATTAAAAATGTAGATGATTTCAAGTATTTTGAATTAATTTAGAAAAAAAATTGTAATATCATAAACTTGTTCACTTATAAATTATAATGGTTCCATTTCTCTAAAGGATGTCCTTACGAGGGTAAATCAGTTTCCCATCTGATTTGGGTTGGATTAGAAAAATAAAGGAAAATTAATGAATACATTAATGCAAAAGCACAAACGAAATGATCTCTCTTTTTTTTTTTTTGATTTGAAAATGTTGATCAGTCAATACTTTTTACTTGGGCTCAATTTTCGTCGGAACAGAGTAGCCACCGCTATAATCAAACGCTCCGTCTCCCGCTTCTTTCTTCCTCAAGTTTTCTCCGTACAAAATCTTCTCTCCGCCTCTCACGGCTCCAAAATCTGTGGCGGAAGACGACGTAGATGCGGAGGAGCTAGTGCTCGTCCCACTGTTCTGGATGATCATCTCGATCTCCTTCACCACTTCGCTCATCGTTGGCCTCTCAGCCGCCGTCTCATCAACGCATTTCAGGGCTAATTCCAAATACCGGCCGAGTTCCGGCAGAGTTCCGGCGTCTTTCAACGAACGATCCATCTTATCTCTCAGCCCGTAGAATGCCTCGTCGCTTTTGTTCATTACAAGCTTGATCTCCCGAACAATGTACTTGCCTTTCTCGATCGGCTGTTTCGCGGTGATCAATTCCAGCATTACAACGCCGAAGCTGTACACGTCGCTCTTCTCTGTAAGTTTCTGCGTCGTGTAGTATTCTGGATCCAAATATCCCTGCCATTGCCAATTTCTTCAACCATCAGTCTAACAAAATTCCCCAGAATTGAAGTTATATGAATCGTTGCATAAACCTTACCAATGTGCCTTTGACTTGGGTTGAAACATGGCCTTTGGTGCAGTCCGAAACCAGCTTGGACAAGCCAAAATCTGCAACCTTGGCCGTGAGATTCTCATCCAAAAGAATGTTTGTTGATTTCACGTCCCTGTGGATGATCGGAGGATCCGCCAGTTCGTGGAGGTATGCTAGTCCTCTTGCAGATCCTAGAGCCACTCGCAGCCTCCTTTTCCAGTCGAGCGCAATACGAGATCGCCCTAACAACGATGCGTAAAGGACTTAAAATATGTCTTCTTGTGATTGAATCGAATGGTCAAGTTTATGCATATTCAACGGCTGAAGATCAAAGCCTAAATTGTGATTGGTTGTGCAGTACCTGTTAAGCTGTCTTTCAGTGATCCGTTGGACATGAACTCGTAGACAAGAATCTGCTCGCCGTGTTCGAAGCAAAATCCGACAAGCCCAACGAGGTTCTTGTGATGAACTCGAGAAAGCAACTCAATCTCTGTTTTGAACTCGAGCCCGCCTTGTGTTGATCCTTGTTGTGCTCTTTTGATCGCCACCATCTGCCCATCTGGGAGCATTCCTTTATACACCTATGGAGATTACAGAAAGTGAAACTCTAGTTTCAAGCAATGGTTTTTCTCAAATTTTTCTGATGAGAAACCCACCTTTCCATAACCTCCATAACCCAACTCGCTGCTCATGGAGAAATTGTTGGTGATCTTCTTGAGTTCTTCGTAGGAGAACCATCGTGCCCCTTTCAGCTGCGGCGCCCCACCGCTGTCTTTTCCACTGGAGGCCCATGAAACTGAGAGAAAACCACTCATCAAAATATTCATTGTAAAACCTAATATTTCAATCTTCTACTTTACAGTGAACGTAAAGTTCCTTCTTTTTCTGGTGGAGCTCACACTTTGCAGGCACTAATCTAATATGGTATCACCATCTTTACCAATTTTGGATTTTTCTTCCTTGTTTTCTCCAGAGACACTTACTTATATTGTTTCTTCAAATAATGCAACGGCCAAAACACTGGACTTACCAAACGGTCTACTCAAACCAATAGCTTGCTCTGCGCGTCTCTTCTGCCAAATCGCATATATTCCTAGTGCAACAAGGCACAGGACCAAAGCGCTGCAACCAGTTATTATCCCAGTGACCATCCGAGAGCTCAAGGAATGTCCATTACCTTCAGCTGCAAAAAGTTTTCAGATTGTTAGAGCCATATAGGTCGACGTATAAGCTGTATATATGTACATACTACCTGGGAAAGTGTAGGGAGATGCAATGAAATAGTAAGGTCCAAACAAGGGAGGAGGTTTGTATGTTTGGTTACTCAAGTCAAATCCAATTCTCTGAACTTCAGTTCTGTTAAAATACTTGCCCGTAGATGGGAAAAGTTCCAACTGTATCTGGAGATAATCGTCATTGTTGAAGAAAGGGTTTTGTAGAGAGACCGAGCCTGGAGTGAGTCCTAATTTCACCCACAAGCTCATCTCGAGTGAATGGTATGTATTCACATTGGACAGGTCTCTGAACATAGGCCCTCGGAAGTAGAGTGTGCCTTCGTAAGGGTAAGCGCATTCACAGCTCTGAGGGCTGACCTTTTGGTCTAGTGGGCAAGATTTTCCTCCACAGTTAGCAAGACTAGTCGAGTATATTCGTTTGGCTTGTTGCTGCTGAATCTGGCAGTAGTTTGTGTTTGAGAGAGCTGTTGTGCATACCGGGTTTCCTACGAGTCTACAACAAGAAAGAGAGAGAGAGCTTCTTTTATAGCTTGCTAAAGACAGTTTGAGGTATTAATTACTGTTGTTAAGTTTAGGAAGAAAGAAGCTATTCACATTAATGTATTGGTATATCCAGAGCTCAGTGTTACAGAGGAAATGTCGTTGTCTTGCAGATCAACGAGTTGGAGCTGTGGACCTACTGTGTCTCCCAAGCTCAGTGTTCCATTGAATGCGTTCTTTTTCAGTTTCCTGTGCAAATCCAAATCAGCAGTTAGATGATTTCTAAAGCTGTTATCAAACTTCAGTGAAGACTAAAAGCTGAAACATACACTTGCTGAAGCTGTGGGAACCCAAAAAGCTCATGAGGCAGTGGTCCTTGAAGAGCTCCATATTCCATCACCCTAAAATCCAAAAAAAAAAAAAAAGTTATATATTTAGAGATTTCCTCATGAGACAATGCTCAAGTTTTCTGGTTTGTAAACTTTAGCAGAGCAGCCCTTACAGTGTGGTCAGTGAAGGTAAGGTTGAGAACCAGAGAGGAGACCCTGATGGATCAAATGAGTTATTGCTGAGGTCCCTGTAATAATCATCACATTTTATCAGAACACTCCAACACAGAACTGTAGACAAAGGCATTCTCTGGTGCTGAGAAATTTACACGTAGTTCAGCGACTTCATGTCTGACAAATCTGGTAAAGATCCCACAAGCTTGTTGTGGGCTAAGTTCCTGAGAAACAAAAGTAAAGATGTATACATTCATTAGCGATGCCCTAAGATGATCGATCTTGAGGTACAACTCTGGTTACACTCACAGTTCAATGGTATTTGTGAGAATACTGAGATTCTCTGGAACTTTTCCGGTCAGAGTGTTTCTGTCAAGCCGACTGATGCAAATCCAAGAGAGTTAAGTCTTTTTGATGATAGGGAAAAATTAATGAAACTAAGGAGATAGAGAGATGGTATGTTACTCACAGAACCTCTAGTGTCTGAACGAGTCCTAAAGTGGAAGGTATGGTCCCTGTGAATTGATTTCCGTCGAATAATCTGACATTTGAAACAAATCTGTTGTGATGAGTAACCTTAAGCTTGAGTATGATTAAAGAGTATTTGACTTACACATGGATCAGTATCATTTCAGAGCTGAAAAGTTTTGGTGGAATGGTGCCTGAGAGCTGATTCTTGTTGAAATGACTGCAGTTTTATTATAATGCGGTTAGATGAGAGATCGTTGAAGATGTCTAATGGAAGTCAAAGAGATACTCACAAGTGTTTGGCTTGTAAAAGAAGATCAAGACCAGGACTCGAGCCTGATGAAATTGGAATGGGTCCTGTCAACTGATTATCCGCGAGATCCAACCAATAGACTTTGGTGAGGTTTCCTAGAGACGCTGGGATTTTACCCGTGAAGTTATTCGAGTTCAAGGCCCTGAGAAAACATTATAGAAACAAATTGGCAAGTCTCTCTCAAGCATGGGATGGTTTCAGGGTTAAGTACAAGATTTAACATTTCAAGATGTGACTTTTCTTACAAGAAAGATAGGTCTTTGAGATAGCCAATCTCATTTGGGATGCTACCAGTGAAGCCACAGCCAGCAAGTATACTGAAAATAAAAAACAATTCAAACGTAAGGAAGAGAAAGAAGAAGGAGATCCCTTTTCAGGATATCTGCGTGGAAGAGTTTCTTACAGGATGTTGAGCTTTTGCAGGTCTCCTAGCCGGGAAGTAAGTGAACCAGTAAGCCCACGATTAAACGAAAGGTCCCTGAAACAGCACAAAATTGGCAATTCAGATCAGAAAAAAAACCGTTTATCCTCTCTTGCATTCGCGGATCGAAAGAGACTGACAAGGATCTTAATTCAGCTAGTTCTCCAATGTCCCCACTAAGCCTTCCTTTGAGACCCATTGTTGACAACCCCCTGAATACAAAAACATTTGCTTGCTCAGTACGTTACCAAAATAAGTTACCTAATGTTTCTTCTTTTTCACACACACACACACACACACACACACAAGTATGAATGAGTGTGATTAAGCAAGACTCACAAAGCAGTGATTCTGGAGTTATTGCAGGAGACACCTTCCCAAGGAGTTCCACAGGGATCATCAGATCCTCCCCAGCTAGGCGGCGTATTGTCCCATTGATCCATCAAAGAACGCAGAGCCGCCGCTGATAATTCCGACAAAACAAAGATCAAAGAAGCATTACAATCATTTCCATGGATCAAATTCAATGCAGAATTCATCGAATACCATCACGAGGGTCAGTGACTGATGAAATCATCGAGAAAACAGTGAACGAGTAAGCGAAACAGATCAAGAGCAACCGCGAAGCAGCGGTTATGGTGGTTGTTGCAGCCACCATTGTCCCTCAAGAGACATGAGTTGTTGAGGTTTGATATTTATTTATGTGAAATTTTGGAGAAAGAACAAATATATTAAAGTAGCTTCCTTATGAGACAAGATTAATCATTATCTCATCATGAAGAAGAAAAATGTGTGTGAAAGTGTGCCAATAGGAACACGAGTGGCACCAACAAAAGTTGATTTCATTTGCTTTCAATCGATTTTCCTTCTCTTCCAAGTCAATTTAACGGTTCGTTTGTATCTTTTTTTTTTTTCAAAATACTTTAGGTCTTAAAAAACACTTAAGTAAGTACAAAACAATCTCAAATAACCAATACAAAAAAAAAAAAAATCTGTAATCATGTAAACTTAAGTTACCGTTAAGCTCTGTTTTCTAATCAAAGCAACCTTCTTTCATCATTACGCTGAGAATCACAAGACAGAGAAGATAGTGGAAGAAGCTACAAATATAAGTGGGTCCCGTGAGTACCCAACAAAAACCCAACCATCTCCACAAACAAAATAAAGAATTAAACGTAATAGTCACTTCTTTCAATTTTCTAGAAACTACATATGTCTACATGTATGTTTATATAATTATTTAAATATACAGACTGAGAGTATCCAATAATAGATCCAATTCGTCAACAAATTATACTTACCAAAAAAAGAAACTGTTATCTATAAATTTGGTTGTCTTGTAGTGAATAACCTCTGTCAACAATTTCACATGTATGAAAGATTGATTGAAACACAAAAAAAAAAAAGATTATATATCTGCAAAGAACTTCCAAGAAAAGGTTGGATATGAAAGAAAGAACATCCGTGTTTTTGTCGGCTTTAACTTAGAATCACACAAGTAAAAAAACAAAGTCACAACCATTTTCTCCAACTAGTTGATCTAAGCTCACCAGAGAAGAACCTTGGAATGCTCAAGAGACTATTAACCCTCGTCAATCCTTCCAAAGCAGACCACTCTTCATCATCCTGTGCAACCGAAATACATTCCGCAAGTGTCATTGTCATCATCTTCGACTCAATCCTAGGGGCATTTTCGTCTTTAACCGGGACAATCTCGTCCTCCTCCTTGTTACTGATACTGACACGGACACTCTCTATGGAGTCTTCTTTGTGTGAATCCTTTATTACGCTGCTTGATGCTTCCATGCCTATTGATGAATCTTGTAGAAAGAGACATACAACAGTGCAATCGTCGTTCTTGGAAGTTGGATACTTGATTCTCCATGATCGAACCGCTGTGTCCACTAGAGCTCGAGCCGCTGTACTTTGACTAGGAGCTGAAGCAACGATATCGACAGCTTCTTTGTTCGACAACACATCCCATACCTTAATCACAAACACAACATTTTAGATCCAAAGATTTGGGAAAATATTGCAATTTAGTGGCAAAGAACTCAAGGGTCCATCATTTACCCCGTCGCTAGCAAGAATAATGAACTGATCTCCTTCTGTTAGGCGGTGGTAATTGATATCTGGAACTGAGATTAAACCGTAATCTTTGAGACAAAAGTCCCCAAAAGCTCGAGCCATTGCTAAACCAGGTGAATCGCTGTTTGGTAACCATACACGAGCTACCTCAGGCTCGTCTTGCAATGCAAAGACTCTACCTTTACATTTCTGGATTCTCGCTGATTCACCTGAAAGTACATAGACAGAGAAAGTTAAGAAAATTTTGCCTCTTGCTTCTCAGAGAGCTTAAGATAAAGTTGTGATACCGTACTTGGCAAATCAGGTTTTAAGTCTACGGTCAATTGTACAGCGAGCAAAGCATTGTCTTCGTCTCTTGTTGCAAGAACAGCTCTCGAGTCACCAATATTTCCAACCACCAAATCCTCACCCTAAAAGGAATCATTATGAACAATCACAACAGTTAATATATACAATCGAAGAATCATCTTTTGATTACAAGCAAATCTAAGCAAGTACCTGCTTGATCAAAGTGACTGAAGTTGTTCCGCTGCAGAAACAATCAATGGTTGGATGCATTTTCAGCTCTTTATCTATCTTCTGACAAGACTTGAGCAATGCGTACTTAAGAGGCAGATACATCTCCGGAAGTTCATCGTTGTTCTCATTTGTATTTAACTCACACCATTGCTCATCCATAGTAGTAACAGACTCACTTCTCTGCACTTCTTCTTCCTCTCTACATTTGATTTGAACGCCATTCTCATTCATTAACCCGCTTAGTTCTGATTCTGAGGCCATCTTCAATTGGGTTGAGAGTGTGAAGGGCAAGGTATCTCGGACTTTCTTTGCGACCATATGACCAAATGGTCCGTGTCCATCGAATACACCACAAAACACTGTATCGTCTCTCGAACAAAAGTTCTGGAATTGGAAGTAGTTTTCATAAGTTAGAAATTGTATTCATATGTCAATGTAACACTAAAAGAAGCAATCAGAAACAGAATCTAAGGAAGAGTCAAGTAACTGGTGGTCCCTGTGGACTGGATAACAGGTCAAAGACTCAAGACAACACAAGAACAAGGCAAAACAAAGCCACCTCATCTTCAAAGCTCTAAGCTCCGTGATGGTCCCAAAAAATTGATATAGTCATGCATCATTCCAAGTTTCTCTCTCTTCCTAAACACTAGCAACAAAAGAATAATGCAGCCATGTTCTGAAGATCCATTTGATCTGCACCAAGACACATGTGCAAGAAATCAAGTAGATTTCCTCAAACATTGAACGACATTTCTTCACCAAAATCCCTGAAATTGATCGAATGAGGACGCAATACCCTAAATTGCTCTTTGAGTAATGATCAAATACGAATAATGGGCTGCAAAAACCGAGTGAAATATCACTTTTTGAAGAGGGAATATGAAAAAAACAATGAACGAACCTCAAAGACGAGCATGGCATCTTGATTGGTTCCTTTCTTGCCTTGCTGTGTGTAAAGACATGCAATCTTATTTGAACCATTTGAAACCAAACGACCCAAAATCTGTTGATTCCCATCGATTTCGCCGCCCTTTAAGTCTCTCGGACGCCGCCACCGTCCGGAGCCTAACCTCTCCTCCACCGTCTCCGCCGTAGTGGCGGTGGTGCTTGTTTCTCCTGGTTCTTTCCCGGTGGTCCTATCTACTGAATAACACAGACCCATTCTGAAAATCCGGAGAAAGAGCTCCAAGTTTCGAAAGCAAGGTCAAGTTTTTTAAATAATTTTGAAATCCCCGATCGAAATCTACGATTTTTCTGTGGGGTTTGTCGGCAATGATTTACGGTATAATTTCCTCGGCTAATAAAGGAGGCAACGAGAAAAACGAAATCAAGAAAAGAGCTTATAAAGGCTCAAAGACCGAGACTTGGCCTCTATAAAAATCCACTGCTTTAGCTTTAGCTTTAGCTTTTAGGACCTGGTTTTCAAATTTATTCTCGGGAAAACTGCTATTTTCTCGGGTGAAAAGGCTCGAACTTTTGCATTGCAAAAATCAAAAGGGAAAGAGAGATAGCAGAACATCACATCTGTACAAAATCAAACTCTTGTGAATTGATTTACTATTCTTTGAACTCAGTGACGCCAATACTTGACCACCCACAAAGCCCAACGCTTACTTACTCCACTTCCTCGTAGAGCGAATAATAAAATTGAAATTGTTGTAAAAATAAAAATAAAGTAATGAAAGAGGAAGTTGTGATGCAAAGAAAAATTTTGAGAGAAGAGAGATAGGGAGACGAAATGATCATTGATCAGACAGGAAAGGACATAGTTTTGTTCCGCACGTGAGATCTCCTCTTGTTTGAGATTTTTCTTTCTTTCTCTCTGAAAATTGGTTCTTGGCTGCATCGTACCCTCCATCACCAGAAATTCACCCAATCACGCGTCGCCACATGTCAGAAGCTCGGATGTCTTCCGCGTCTGACTGCGTAATGTTTCGAATTCGATCGTTAATTGATAATCAGGTTTTTTTTTTTAATAAATAATTAGTTAAGCATTAACTATTAATCAGTCGCAAGGTCCCTTTCTCCCTTTATTAAACCTAAATTCTGAAGCCAGCCAAAATCAGAAAAATGACTTTTTGTCCAAAAATGATAATTTAAGTAGCCACTTGTGTTAACCTTTCACAGAATTGAAATAATATAAATCTTTATAATATCTAGTTTGATTACTGCATTAAAGGTGTTTAATCTGGATTTTAGTTTGGTTTCTATTTGAACTTTTTAATGTTAAAAAGTTTTCAAGATTTAATATAACCATGTCTAACTTTGGTTTGGTTTTGGAAAATTATAAGAGAAAATAAAATTACTATTCAATTGGGTTTTCAATTCTGTATGAGTTAGCTTCAGAATTTAGGTTTAATAAAGGGAGAAAGGGACCTTCTTAAACCTAAATTCAGATTGAACAGCTTAAGTTCGTTCATAAATTACTTGATCTTCAAATATATAAGATTGGATATACACTAGGAAACAAAATATAAATAAAGATGTAAACATTTGAGCATTAAAGAAAAGCAATTATGACTGAAAGTAGAATTCACGGATTGTGTGTTAGCCTATGCGACACGGCGACAGGTCTTAGTTGTCCCATTGAGTTGGTGAGAGAGAGAGATGCATTCATTTACACGCATCCAAAAATACATACATATACATATAATACATTCATTTATCAAACTCCTAAATCTAGATCATCATATTACGAAAAGCTTTTCAATAACCCTTTTTGAATATAGATTACACATATCATTATGTAACCATGGTTATAAAATAGCTACCATGGTACATAATACCATATTCCTTAAACAAGCCTAAAAACTAAAAAAATAACACAAAGTGATAGTAGGGAGTGATGTATTTATGAATCAAGTTACAAAACATCTGAAAGCAAATACCTTCATTATATGTATTATCTTATTGAAATACTTATTACTGAGGATGAATCAAACTTCTTTTAAACTTTAGCCACACATCTTCTCAGGTTTCTTAGGAAATCAAACCTGGAATTTGAACAGGGAAGTATGAGTTTTTGGTGGTCATAGACTCATATATAGTTGAATTGAAAAGATTGCAGAAAGGATGATTGTATTTAGCTACTCAAGCTTACTTGGGCGTGTTCGGTTTTGTATTTCTGAAGCTCTTCTTCTGCACAAATGAGCCTATGGACACATAAAGTGTTGGATTTTTTAAACTACGACCTGAGAGAGCTACTACATAAGGAGATGCTTTCGATGGTGGGAAATTGTCGAAGTTACCTCCATTGCAGGTCGGTTATGTCGTGGAGCAACTCTTTCTCTCTTTCGTGAGCTGCTTCAAGCTGTGATTCAACAGATGAACAATTTTGCTAAGTTCCGATTCTTTGGAGGAATGTGGTTCAATAATACGATTGCATACCATGGATTTCTCAGTCGGAGCTACGGTAGGTTGTTGTACGCTTCCTGATTCAACTGCACGTCCGTCTACATCAGACAAATAAAGGATATTCAAATCCCGTGGCACGAAAAAATGTAATCAGAAGGGAGAATGGAGACAGAAAAAAGAGTGAAAATTGCACAAAATTAACCTGTCAACTCTCTGTTGGTGAGTACTTTCATCATATGCAGAATGTTATCCTGTTTTTGAGACGATGTACAGTATGCAATGAACTTTCTCATCTTTGATAAATATAAAGAAAGGGAGAAAAATCTAAGCAGCTAAAGGCATACCCTTTCCAATATATTGGTTTGCAGAACTGGATACACCAGCGGGTAAACGTACGAGCTGGTTAGATTTGGTAATGTGACATCAGATCCCAAAACAGAGGGAGGTAGAGAAGCAGCGGAATGTTGGCAGAGCACCTACATAACCGCAAAAATGTTTTTTATTTCACTGAGAAACCTTGAGATGAATAGTTGTGGTAATAGACATTGATTGTTTGTGTCTGCAGCTGATCAGGCTGACCTCAAAACTATTACAAACCTGCATGCTGTGACTCTTTTGCAAGATTGGAGATGGAACCACCACCTGATAAAGAGAACGTGAATATGAAATACAAAAGGAAACCTTAAAAACGTGAGTTAACAAGAAACCGTTTTTTCCCTCTTATAACCAAAAACAAGAACAAAATATTACCTTGTCGATGTCAAGATTTTCAGAAGTTACTTTGAAACGCCCTCTTTGCTGCACAACTGGCGGCTTTGATTTGTCGTCAGATTCATCTAGGCTCGCTGATACCAATACAAATTTATTTAATTAGAAAAGCATTGATCACATGGATGTTTAGTTTGGATTTTAAATATATAGAAATTCTGTAAATGTTTACCTGCTGCTTTGGGTGGTTTGACAGCCAGCTCTGTTGGTGCTTCATCTCCTCCGGCTGTAGGATGCGCCCCATTGCAGGTTGACCCATTTTGAAGCTGATCTTGGGTTTTATCACTGGGAATCAACAGATTAATTAAAATTCTATGTCAGTGAGTATGAGCTTTGAAGTAAATAAAATCGAACCTCAGGTTTTCAAAGACTTAAGGCACGTAACGGTTAAACAATAAGACTGGAAATCTGAACCAAACAAAGCTCTTACAACAGCAGTACATATTAAAGGACTAACCTCTCTCCTTTATTGGGAGCAACGTTTCTATCTGCCAATACACAGCTCCCTGCTAGAATCTCTGTTGGTTGGTTGGTTGTGATTGATGTGGAATCCACTGATTTCCCATCGATTGCATGCGTACTAGAAAGAGTTGTATTATTTAAAGATAGATCCTCATGACGAGGTGAGGAATATACATAGTTATCATAACTGGGGCTGGCAAGACTTGAATCATCATCAGATTTATCCCTGACCAACCAAAATATCTAGTAGGTCCAGATAAGTAGATAACGAAACGAAATTTCCAAATAGGGAACAACAGAGCTAAATTTAGGAGATAAACCTCGCGATACTTAGAGTTCGGTGAATTAGGGGTTGGAGATACTTATTTGCCAGTTGACCAATATCCTCCTGCAGAGATTAGGTGATAAAGAACTCTTAAACTTCGACTAAATAACAGACGAAGATGAAACATGGAAACATTTCTAACACTGGAAAATTCCAGAACATCTAGCAATATGCACTCCAGAAACTGAGAAAGATTTCTACAAGAGGACACCTGAGTCTCCGATTGCATATCCTGTGAATCTAGAGCCTGCAACGAAGCTGTACTTCCTGATAAACTGTTCTCCGATAAGCCACAGTCTATGTCCTGGATCTGATGGAAATAAGAACATCATAATATGAAGCAGTGAGCTTTACAGTTGCCTACTTTTTATGGGTAAGAGTAGACCAAACTTATACCAATGAAGCCTGGGCTTTCATATCATCGAGATTGAAATTCCACCCACTGATACCTCTCTTATATTCATTCTGCATATTACTATGACAAGAGGTTAAAGGCTAAATACTCAGCAGAACAATTGGAACTTGAAACCAAATGTCAAAGATTCAAACAGATAAATAAAGCCAAAATTGGAAACTGGAAACACAAACCTGCGACAATTCCTCCTTCTCTCCGTCTGCCATTTTCTCTTGTGCAAGCATATCTTCTTCCTTTTTCTGCATGTAGAAAGCATATCCCCATCAGTTTTCATCATAAGATGCTGATTGATTATATTGAGCAGCTATGGGATATCTAATTAGTACTACATATCCAACCTTTATTGCCTGAACACGATTAACAAGATCTGGTAACCCATCCAGAAGTTTTCGTGCAATGTAATCGCTTGACCTTGCTTGCTTGAAAAAGGAATGCTTTAACAACTTTTTTGCAGACGGGCGTTTGGAAGGGTCTTTGACTAGACAACTGGCAATCATCTGCTTGAAAGACTGAAAATACCAGGAAAAGAGGCAATATTGAGATAATAATAACCCAACAATTCTGACCAGAATGTATAGATATGACACCAAGAGTTTACCCTAGAAAACTTCCTATCTCTTTCATAATCCAGCCCTGGTGGTGCATTTTGTAAGGTCATAAGCAGAACCTGAAACCATATTTGTTTTAGATGGAACTAAAGATTTTGGGAGCTGAAATCCAGATATCACAAGGCTATGAACCTTCATTGGTGGATATTTAGAGAAAGGAGCGTGGCCATGTGCAAGCTCTAGCCCAGTTATACCAAACGACCAAATATCAGCCCTGAAGTAGATGTTCCAAATAAGAACTACTATATACTCCTCTAGTAAACATAAGCAAATAGAATGACTTTGAATATTGAGGCTAAACTAACTTGAAGTCATAACCATGTAACTGCTCCATGACTTCAGGTGCCATCCTGTGAAAATAAGAACAGTAGGTCATGCACATGAGAGCTAAATTCAAACTGTTAAAGTCCTCCACACACGAAAAGCAAAAACAACAAAAAAGAAAAGAAGAGAAGAAGAACAGTGATGGTTACCACCTAGAACTTACCAGCAAGGTGTTCCAACAAATGTGTTCCTCGTCCGTTGCCTATCACCTGAATCAAAGAGACAGGCAGATACTCCAAAGTCTCCCAACTTGATTGCACCTCGAGCACCAAGCAGAATATTGCCCGCCTGAAACGAAGGCATGATAAAACAATCACGACAACGGATAATCGGTATGGTGCCAAAACTTTTGTTTATCAAGATATCATAATAGGAAAGTTAAATTCACAGCATCATTTGATAATGAACACTATTCATAAGTACAAAATTACAATGTAACATGAGCTAAAAGAATTGCCAACTAGAGAATATCGATAAGGTTGAATTACTGACTTTGACATCCCGATGTATGTGGCCATGCTGATGGAGATAGTCTAAGCCCTTCAACGCCTCACGCAGTATTGTGGCTATAATAGCTTCCTCAAAACCATCAGGATATGCAGCTTTTAGTATGTGAAGACAAGAACCACCAGACATGTATGGCATGACGACCCACAAATTGTGGTCACTAACAAAAGAGCAATGTGATTTCAACACATTGGGATGATCAACAAGCATCATCGTCTGAGCTTCACGAGAAATATTGTTCTGCCAAGCAAACGTAATTAGCTTAGGCAATGGAAAAACCACAAGGAATCCTCATTCCGAGAGCAAAGGCAAGCAAGAGAAGAATCACCAGATCGCAGTTGTCGCGTTCAAAATCAAGAATCTTAATAGCAACGACTTCATCGAACGGAATACACAAAGCACGATGCACTAAAGCACTGACACCTTGCCCGATCACCTCGTAAAGGGTGTAATGCTCTGGCCCAATCGGATACTTCTTCTTCTCCATTATCTAGTTCCAAATTCCAATTCCTCTCAGCAACAAAATTGGAGAGGTGTGACCTGGAAAAGCGCTTTTGGAATCAACTTTTTGGGGGAAATTACAACAAAAAGGAAAAGGGGAGAATCAAAGCTTTACCTGGAATTGAGCGGCGAAAACTCAAACGCAGCTGGTAAAGATTGCTTGGGTCCAAATTGCTGTCGAGTACATCTACAGAATAATTTTAAAAAATGGAGACAAAATAAGATTCAAATACGTAATCTCGTCGTAATTAGTATTCGCGTAAGGATGGGGGAAGAATTTATTGTACCGGGAAAATCACGACATCCATGGAAATAATCAGAAATCGCAGGAGACAAATTAAAAAATGATAAATGAGAAGAGTGAGAGAAAAGGAAAGAGATAGATATCGTGATGATGAAGATATTGATGATGATCCTATGTAACGCCTCTTTTTCGTTGCACTTTCTATCAAAATTTTCTCGAGAAAGATAATGAAAACGAAAACGAGAGAAGGAGAGAGAAAGGGAGAGTCACAATCGGATCGCCGCTCAAATGGGAGAGAAGCTTTTCTGCTGTGAATATTGTTAAATTTGGAATCCCGCCACTTTAGGTCTCTTTCTCTCTGCTTTTTTGCCCTTTTCTCTTCTTCCTTCAAATTTCCTTTTTAAATACTTAAATCTAATATTTTAAATATTTTCCCAAAAAAAACTGACCGTATATGTTTCATTAAATTCTCAACCTTGAGCGGATAATGAAAAAATACAATTGCAATAATCGTCGGAAAAATAATAATATCATATTTCAGATCTAATTTTCTTGGTGAAAGAACCGCATCCGGTTAACAAACTTCAATATTGGTTTTTAACCAGCCAAATAGGGATGCCAAATATATCAATATTGGCATAACGTATTTTGAAAATCAAAATTTATACCAAACGGAAGCCATCGGTTTGAGTGAACCGGTTTGCATATACTCGTATTTTAATGGTTCACCTTTCAACATCGGAAAATCCGTGAATTGCCATAAATCACAACGAAAACATAGGAACAGTTTGGCTATGATAAATATCTATTACACTTTATGTTTATCCCCTCAAGAATTACGTGATCACACTTTACACATAAAAAATCTATCTCAAACGTAACAAACGCGCGAATCGCATGAAAACGCAAACGGAGAAATGTAAATTCCAGGTCAGAGAGAGATCGTATCCCACACAGTAATTCTCACAAGATAAATAAAATATCCAACACAACGTGGAGACGTAAGAAAAGAGGGATTTAGCTTGAAAAGGGCCAAAACTTTTTCAAATAAGAGAGATTGTTTTGGGAACTCAGTCTTCAAAATCTCCCGAGTTCTCCAATAGATAGTTCGCAGCCAATTCCTCGTTACGGTCACATGCGAGGAAGGCTTCTATTACTAAGGCTCTATCAAATCCCATTGCCTCCAGCTGTTAGAGAGGTCAGAGACAATGTAGTTAAGAAGAATTGCAACAACAACAACAAAAAAGTGTGAAAACACTGTTACAAATTACAATTTATAGTGTTTTACCCGCTGAATCGCTTCTTGCTCCGCTGGGGTAACGTTAATGGCATGTGGCATTTCTTGCTCGGCTTGATCGAAAATGTCTGCATCCCTGATGGGTTTTTTGTTCAAGTTTTGTGAATCAGCTTTACATAGTTTAAAGAAATGTCGATAAGAAAAAGCTATGGAAGCATACAATTACATCTAACAGAACCTTAGACTATGATAAATAGATTGGACGACTCACCCGTCAGATCCCTCATAGGGCTCGTTTACTAACTGAAGAAACTCTGCCTGGTTCTCTTGGATTAGCCTCAGAAGTTGAGGGTTTTGCTTTCCAAGTTCCTGAAGCATGGGCTGGTAACAAAAGCAGCAATTTTCGACACAAGGCGTTCAGAATCACTGACAAGACTTACAATTATCGGACCAGAATAACGAAAACTAGGCCGGTCTTACCTGGAGAATTTGAGGGTTTGAATGGACCATGGTGCGTAATTGTTGGAACTAATACAATAGCAAATACAAGAGGATGAGTATATGGATGAAATTCACCAAAGTTAGAAACAGTCAAAGCATGTTAACAATCTCAGCATAAGTTGATGAAATGTGGTTCTAACCAATCTAGATGCCCTTTTTTCATAATCGCAATCATTCACTCTATATTATTGACTGATGAGGAGAGATCCAAATGTTTAAAAGAAAATAACTTTCGCAATTTAGGAGACATGCGGGTAAAGTTAGAATAACAACCTGATCATTGTTTCTAAGAAATTCAAGCGTCCCAAGATCACCACCACCAGGAGCAGCAACTGTTTCCTGGAATTTTTTACCATAGAGTGAGAAGGTAACTCAAGACACTTATCATTCTTTTGGATACACAAATATTACTAGATACCTGAGGGAACAAATCCAAAGGAGATGAGTTAGGTCCTCCAGATGCAGGTGCAACAGGGGCTGCACCAGGTCCTGCCATCTGAGCCCCAGGTACTGCTACAGCTACTTCAGCAGTTTCAGGAATTCCCTAAAATATAAAAATCTCAGTAATTTCATTCTTTAAACCCTTAGGGAATAATGTTAAAGAGAGGAACCATACAGTGTACAGATAATCCACTGCTCTCTCAGGGTTGTTATACGCTGCACGAAGTGCACGAGTAACTGTTTCTTTGTCCCAGCTTCCGCCTCCCATTTCCATTAATTGTTGGACCATTTGCTCAAGACTACTGCCACTAACCAAAGTTGAAGCAGCTTGTCCATAGGAGTCAGTCTGTGCCCTGCCACATACCATTCAACTGTGGAGATTATAGTGTATCAATGAAATCCAGAACAATAAGCTATACAACATATACTAGAGGTCAAACATGGAAACTTTCGGAAAACCATAAAAGGGGTAGTAGGCAAGACCCGGGAAAGAAAAAATGAAAAAGCATCCAATAGAAGGAGAGAAAACAACTCTTTTCCAAAGAAGCTCATTTTTCAATAATAAAACTTACGCCGGTTGTTCTTGAGCAGGAATAGGCGAGGCAGGCACAGCTGTAGACTGGGTTGTAGATGGAGCTGCAGGCTGATTTCCAATACGAACTTGTAATAAAACAGCCAGTAGAACGAGATGCTCATCGCATATTTCCACAAGTAGATATATGCAAGAAAGTTACCTTAGTCGAAGATGTGGTAGATGTAGTAGCGGAAGCAGACTGTGAAATAGAAGAAGGATTTTCCACTGAGAATTATCAGACTAAACCAGTGATGTGCAACAATATGAGAAATAAATAAGCTACCTGAGCCGACGACTGACCAGCTGAACCTGCAGTTTTGCTCTACAGTTCATCAATAACCAAAGGCAAAGACAATGTCAGTGCCATGACAAGCTAAATAATGTTTCATAGCAAGGGAATAATCATGAAAGAGACATCTAGCAATTTATGCCTAAGGAGACTCATTCATCAGCTTTATCCTTGTCTGAGGGAGACCCGAGCAATACCAGAATATCCAATGATTACAATACTTCTCTTAGTATCGCTTAAAACATTTTCATTGTTTAGGAATTAACTACTGATCTAAGCTTCCACTAACACGATCTTATCTGTTGATTCAGAAAGGTGCTTATTATAGTGGCTGACGTAACTTAAGTGGATAATCATTCCAAGTTTGCTAAGAGCACCTTTCCAAATTTGCAAGGCTGACTTGCTGAAAATATAAAAAGTATATGATTAATTAAAAATATGATCTTTTAATAGGTACCTTGCTCAGCATGACGACAAGAAAACCTTCCTCAGTAACCTTATTCTCCACCAAGGTAGTTTCATCTTTCAAAACTTTTCCATTGTGAATCAACAATTGGTGCCCACATGGATAATTGTCTTTTCCTTGCGAATCCTCTATATTTTTCTTCACCGCCATTATCTTAAAACAAGCACATCACGCCCGGATTTAATGATTCACAAACTTGGAGACTAACATAACCAATTTGACCAAACCAGATTCATATAACGGAAGGATTCGCGAGTCATAATTGGGGCAGTATTTACCACACAAGTGAAAAATTTATATCACCAAACATTCAAAATTGTGGATCTGAAGCCGGACTTTATCTCTACTCTCCTACGCAAAATTACTCATACGCCTGCACGAAGAAAGAGGAAAAGACGAGAACTAACCGTATCGGAGGGCTGAACCCTAATTTCAAAATGACGACCCTTGAGAGTCTTAACGGTGAGCTTCATCGTTCGGAAAAGATGAAATCAACGGCGCTGGCTCGGTAAAATCCCGGCGAGAATCGACGGCGGAGAGAGAGAGAGAGACCTAAAAAAGCACTATTCAAGAGATCGAGAGCGACGCTACAGAAAAGCCGACCGTGGTTAAACAGTCTCTATCAACGGTGCGTTTCGGATTTTTAAACGCGGCAAGAGATCGCCATGTGCAATCCACGTGACACATGCCCTCACAAATAACTCCCCTATTTTTCCTTTTAAATTCTTTTCGTTTCTGTGAAAATATAATGGTTATCTTTTCCCTTATTTATATTTTTAACAAACAAGTGGGACTTTTAATCCATAACCTCTTCATCTTAGAATCAGAAAATGTTCAATTCATTTCCAAAATCTTTTTGTGCTGAGACCATAATCCATGATAAGCTAAATTAATCACGTTCTTATGGTTAGTACTCAATTCTTCATATTAAAAACTGGTTTTCTTTAAGTGTGGCAAGCTATTGTCTAATATAACATTTGAACTACCATATGTCAAGTAATTGTCCTTTTGAGTTCTCTTGTTGAAATTAACGACTTTTAAAACAGTTTTTTTTTTTTAATAATAATTCTAGTAAATTACAATGTACATTATACGATAAACATTGTATTTGTATTGTATATATATTTTACACAACCAAATATAAAAAAATTAAATATTTATATTACAGAAGATATATCAAGCAAGACCTATAGGCCATGAATGATATGCATGGACTTAATTCAGAACTCACGGTTCAGGAAGAGAATTGGAGCGATAGGGGAGCAGATGAATAGACCAACAGTTGCTCAGCTGGTCACAACCAAACCGAAGGCCTACCGACATCAACCAGTTTACCGCTTTCTCCAACCGAATTTGACCAATCGGTTAAAAGCATTGCAGAGTACATACTAGCCAGAGAGAAGTTTGGTGTGGAAGAAAGCGTATGAGTAACTCACAGGCTTCTTCTCTTTCTACTTTGATAATGACAACTTGACAAGTAACGGCTCAAGAAAATCAAATGGGCTGATAATACACTGATCTTTGTCCCTAGAATTTATACCGGAAACAAACTTCCACATCCAAATTTACTCAATAATCTTAAATTAAGCGATGATCTCAGAAAATTCGAAAAAGGAAGAAAGAAAACGAATTCGCTTCTAGGGGTGGGCGTTTTATCCGAACCCGAAAATCTGAACCGAATCCGATCCGAAAAAATGATACCGAATCCGAATCCGAACCAACAAAATATCCGAATGGATCTTAACTCATGTATCCGAAAAACCAAACCCGAACCCGAACCGAACCGAAACCCGAATGGGTATCCGAAATATCCAAAATATAATTATATTTCAAAAATATTAATTATATTT